>QJNX01000201.1:0-113539 GCA_004155925.1 Monosporascus sp. MG133 | reverse complement strand
TAAAAAATTTTTTTTTTTTTTTTTTTTTTTTTTTTACTTTACGGATATTAGGTTAATCTGGTTCCGGAAATGAAAATAATTCGGTAGTGAATAAAGATCCGCATACGTAAGTAGAAAAGTTCGTTAAAAATAAAAAAAAACGAATTTTTATAAATTATTATAACAGTTATATATTAAATATAAAAGGAAATTACGAATAAACGTGGATTTTTTATAAATTAATACGAAATTAGTAATAAGGTAAAAGTATCTCTTAAAAATATTATTATTTTATAATTAACGAAAAAACTAAGATAGCTTTTTATAAAAATACAAGGTAATTAAAGTAATAATTTCGTATATAATTAAGATAAATATTTTTAAAAGGATTTATAACTATTTCTCCGTAATTTTAACTTTTTACTGTCGTAAATTAATGTAAATATTTAATCCTTACCGATAATAACAAAAAAAAGAATTATAAAATATATATAAAAAACGTATTATATAAACCCGTACTAAAAAAAAGTTTAAATATAAAGTTTTCATAAAGTTAAAAAGAATGCAAGGTTGATATAGGTTCAAGCCTTATTTTCCAGGCTGAGCCAAATACACAGAAAATCATTACACATATAATCTATACGATAGATACTATACCCAGTGTCTTCGAACCCGATAACTGATTTATGGTCTTTACAGTTAAGATAGATTGTATACCTCAGTCCCATAGAACCTCACTCGTTAAAAAGAATAAGTAATATTTATTTAAAAGCCGGTCGCAAGATTTACGGAAATAAAAGCTTTAAAAAGTTTAAAAAATATAAGAATTTTGTTATTAATAATAATCCTTAAATATAACGTATTACGCGGAAAAAGCCGGCCCGGAAACCTGTTCTTAAATAACACGTAAACAGCCCTTAAACGATATCAGAATTTTGGAAAAGCCGTTCCGGAACTGGAAAATTTTAACTAACAAATTAAGTATACGTAAATTATTAATAATGTACGAATAAAAAATATGAAAATGAAAAATATAAATAATACGCCGGCAATATTATATACAATTTCTAAACATCTTAAATGTTTTTAATTTACTTTAAAATTTGCAACTTTAAAATTATATATAAAAATGTAAAAAACGCGCGTTAAGGGCATATATTATTCTCTGTTTTTTATTATTAACCGGCAAAATCGGAATCTTTTCCTAGTTCGGTTTATAAGTAATTAATAAATAATAATAAGAAATGTAAAAATCCCGTAAAAATATTTACATAACGGAATTTTTTATTTTTATAAATAATACGTCCTATTCTTTAAAAAGTTAAGAGAAAATTTACCGAACCGAAAACTTAACGAAATACGTAGATAACGTACAAAAATAAAACAAATAACGTAAACTTACTTCGTTACGTATAACGTATAAATACTTATTACGAATTCATAAAACCTTTATACCATTTTGTTAAAAAGAAATCTTTTATTAACGGTAATTAAAGTAAAATATTAATAACGATAAAGTTATGCGGAAAATACGTATAAAAAGTAAGGGTTTATTAAGATTACGATAGTTATAAATAAAGATAATTTCGTAAAATTTATTTATAACCTAGCAAATTTCAGGTACGTTTACAAATTATATAAAAGAAATGTTAAAAAGGCGTATATTAAATTATACAACAAATTATAAATATAACTTACTTCGGGATATCGGTAATTATAACGCGTATAAGCCTAATACTGGATAACGTTCTTATTTTAAATTATATTTGAAAAGAAACTAATTAAAAAGCGGTATAATAAATGTATGCATATTTTGTTAATTTACAGAAAAAGTATTAGTGTTTATTACAAAACGGACCATATAAATATAATAACGATATCTTGGTATCGCTTAAAATAATCGTTTAAAACAATATGCTTACCATATATATTAATAAAGGCCGCGGCCTTCTACTTTTCCGTAATAAGCTTTCGTTAAATAATAACTTTATTTTTATCTTTCTCTTTAAAAACTATAATAATTAACCATTTATAACATAACTTATCAACTTATAAGCTGCTATATTATAACGGGTAACTAGCTTAATTAACTATTAAATTCTAATCGTACGGTTTATGTTAGCAATAGTATTATAGGAATCTGAATAATAAACTAAAGATATAATTACGGTTAGTAATAATAGATATTAAGAGTAATTAAGTAACCAAGTTATATTATAAACTGGTACTATTTAAATTTATAAGAAATAACGAATGTATATATTTTTTTTATAAATTTTATAATCGGACGTAATCGAATAAATTATGTTCGATTATTTATTACTTAATCGAAAATAATCGAACAAGCCGTATTTAATTACTTACTATTTGGTCGAAAATAATCGAATTAACCTTATTCGATTATTACTAATTACGTAATCTTAAAATAAACGATCGGGACTTTATACGGCTGCAACTCCGACCGTTTAGGGCAATTAAAATTAGCTGGGTTATAATACTTTTTTTTCTTTTAAGATTTTTGCTTTTAAAGATTAATTTATTTATTTTATATTATATAATAAGTAACTCTTCCTTTTACTTTGTATTTTTTTTATGTTGCTATTTATCGTTATATCCGGTTATATCTTTAAAATAAGAAAAAGGTTAATTTTAATCTGGATCGTTATAAAAATCTCGCTTTTGTTATTCACAAATTTGATATAAATATATTTCATTATTCGGTTTATGTCCGCGGTAATCGTTCCGATTATATTATTACAGAAAATAAATTTCGTTATAGTTTTTGCGTCGAAAAAAATTTATTTATTATGATTTTGATAGTATGAATTCGTAAGCAATATTTCGTATTTCCCGAAAAAAAGATCAATTAAAAGGAAAAAAAAATTCCCGGAACGTTTTTTTATTTAAATATTAACCAGTCTATAACGTTTTCGTAAAGAAGAAAAAATGTTATGTAAAAAGGCTGCTGAAATAGTTCGTTACGGAATAAAGAATTTAAATAAATTAAAGCAGCAAAAAAAAATCCGAAACCGAAATGCAGGCGGCCGATTAAATTAATTTTACCTTTAACCCTTCGTAATTCGATAACGTAAATTGAAATATTATTTTTAAGTCTTCCGACGTTATTGGTAAAAGTTTGTTAGCAAGCGCTGGATTTCCGTAAGGTTTTTTACAGGTTCCTACGTATTTTCTAATTCTGGATAATCCTTTTATTTAACTAAATACTATTTTTTGCCGTTCTTCCTTTTGGTATCGAGGATTTTTTTTCGACCTCTTAAACTGGTACGTTTTCCGTTACCCTTGTTTTTTTATTCCGTACGGATTTAAATTATATCCGTTATTAATTCCAATAAGGAAACGTAAAAAACGGGATGGAGCTTAAATTTAAGGGGTAATTTTAACTGGTAGTTATTTTTTAAAATTTCTTTTACGACCTTATACGGTTCGATATATTTAAAATCGAGTTTTTTTATAAAATCGTTTGGTTCGTATATTTTTGGTAGCTAAGTAAACCTTTTCTTTGGGAAGTTAACTTTTTTAACCTCTTTTAGTTATAATATCCTTACATTTAAATACGTACGAATTTAACTTTTATTTTTATTTTTGTATATAATTATTTAAATTAATTTAAGGTTAAAAGTATTTTTATATTAATTGGTTCTTTTTTTCTATAAATTTCAGTAAATCTTTGGTATAAACTTAATATTAACGTTAATTAAAATTATTTCAGTATTTTTATAATAGTTAATGATATAAGCTAACTAAGTTACGGGTAATTTTTTAACCTAAATATTTTATTTATAGTTAATATAATACCGGCGGTGGGTTTCAAATAATTAATTAATTTTTTTATCTAGTTATCCGTTTATAATCTAAAAACGCTTAAAAGTTTATAATTTAGGCCGAATTATGTCATAAGATTTTATTAAACTTTTAAAAAGAATATAATGCTTTTATTGCATACGATTTTTATTAAAAGTTTATGTACGCTAATAATATATTTAAAAAAACGTTCGCTAATTTTTTCGAGTTAATATTTTCGTTAAAAAATAAAAATAAGAAAATCTTATAAATCGGTTTATGATTATAAAAATGCTATCGTAATATAGACCTGTTATTAATTCTTTTAATAATGGTAATTTAATAATAAAATTAAAAATAATTAATTCTTATAATCGTTTTGCAATTGGTAATAATTATAATTTTCCGCATGGTTTATAACATCGTACCTTCATTTTGTTATTTAAGTCGCATTTTCGTAAAACTTTTTTATTACTAACTTTATTTCGGGAAAGTCCTATTAAAATGATGCAAGGTGTAGGGCCGAGGATGTAGCTCCATTGATCAGTTACTTGGCACCATTCGTATATTTTTAGGAGCTTTTTTCGCCGGGCGCAACCCTGGAGATAGATATTACTTATATTATTATTCCAGATAGACTGGCTTTAATATTATTTTAATTATATTAATTTTAATTTTTTTTAGAACCCTAGGCTTATTCGTAATACCTTTTTGATTTCGTACTGATTAGGACTGATTTTGCCCCGTTTTATGATAGTTGGCTGCTAAAGAAATGAAATTGGTTTTAGTTAATTACTGAGGCAGTTTTCGATTTTCCGACTTAAAAAGGAATGGATAAGGTTTTGATTAAAAGCGTATAATAGTAATTATATACGATTATGGTTACGATTATGCTTACAGTTATAACGATTTAAGCGGTATATAATTAACGGCTATAGTTACGATAATGACGCGACTTTTTGGACGATTAATAAGAAAAAGTTGTTAAATTAAGGTTTTATACGAAAATAGCTTTATGTAAAGAACGGCAAAAAAGTACGAATGCGTATAAGCGACCAGTTTTGGAACATGGTTTAATTATTTAAATTTTGGACGGATTGCGTAATTTGAATTATTATATGCATTAATAAGAAGATTACGTAGTAAAATAAATTATAAGATTTGATTAATAAGGGCTAAAAAGCCAAAATTACAACGTTGGTAATATAATTATTAGGATTTAAATTAATTAAAGTAAATATAATAACGATAGGATTAACGATATAGATAAAATAACGAATACGAGTAGAAAAAAGAAATAAGATTATGAAATTATTTATTTTATATATAAAAAGAAAATATTAAAAAAATATCGTTTTTTAATATGATGCAGGAATTAAGTACGAAACGTTATAAGATATATTTTAAACCTTTTTAGCGTTAATCGGGTAATGTTTTATTTGGTTATTATTAGGCGGTATTATTTAAAAATTCATTTTTATTAAATTTAAAGTTTATTACATTTAAATTAATAATAGAAATATTAAATAATAAATTGGAAAAGGTATAGGTAGATAACTAGTATCGTAACGATAATTAAAATAAAGTTATTCGAATGGATGGTAAAAAAAGTTATTTATTTTTTAAGTGCGAAAAAAAAAGATAATATATTAAAGATAATTATCGCGGATAATTATTTATTATATACTTAAATGGATTTCCGTTAAAGCCGTATTTTAAATGTTAGATAATTTAAAACCGGGTAATATTAATTAATTTTAAATAAATTTTTGCAAATTGGTTAAATATTTCTCGAAACTTTCTGAAATTATTACTTAATTTTAAACCTTATAATATAAATTACTATTAGTACTAAATTTCTTTAATTTTTCGAATTTTTTTAAGTACGATTATTTAATACCGATTATTAAAAAATCCTTACGATAATAAACTTAGCGAAATTAAACGTTAAAATAGTAATAAATTAAACCGGATTCTTAAATTAATTAATGATACGGATATTTTAATAAAGTCCAGTATCATAATTAATATACTTAAAGAACGAAACCTTATATTAACTTAAGAGTTGTTAAAATTATTTATAAGCGTTACGGTATTTATATTAAACGTTTTTATTTTTGATGTAACTAATTAATAAAAGTTTAATGTTTTTACAGATAGTATGGATAAGTTTTTATTTTTTATAGGTTTTCCGGATTTATCCTGTTTTCTTCGTTTTTTAGGTACCGAAGTTATAAATTAGCTTAAGGAAGTTTGTAAATTATTTAAAAAGTATAAGCTTATAAAGCTTAAGATAATGAATAAAGTATTTTATTAAACCGATAGCTTTATTATAAAGGATCGAATTAAAGTTGTTTTTAATAAAGTTACGGATTGGAATAAAATTGTTTAAATTATTTTAAAGATTTTTAAGTTATAAAATTTTTAATAAACTCGGACAGTAAAATATTAATTAAGGATTTTGACGAAGCAAGTTTAATGCGAAAAGTTTAATTAGGTATACGATTATTATTTGGAATACGTTATTAGGGTATAAATATTATCGAAAAGTTTAAGTTAAAAAGGAAGATAGTTAATAAGGACGAATATACTAAAAGCTTGTTAAAAGGTGTATTTATTAAATATTTCGAAATAGTTTTTAGTAATTTGTTTATAAAGTTCGAAAATTTGTACGTAATAATTTACGACCGCGTATGATTATTAATTAAAGATTGGGCTATTAAGGCTAGGTTTTTTAAATACGAAGACCGTAAAAGATTTTAAGGAAATGTTTGTTTTAATTTTAACCGAAAATAAAAATCGGGTTTATTTGATTTAGTAAATTAAATAGTTTCGATAAGAAAGTTTACGTTTATAATAGATAGTATTTAGTTAAACCGATTAGGTATCCGAGATCAGAAGCGCTTTATAAAATTTAAAGATTATATAGGTACGATAAATTTAAAATTTTAAGGTTTTTAAAAAAAAGATACGGTATTGAAAGGCCGTCCGGATTTTATAATATTACGTTCTGTTAGGATAGGAGGGACTTTGGGCCCAATATATGGTATAAATCCGTCGATTAATATAATTAGTTTTTAGCCGGATAAATATAGTCGATATAATCTTTATCGTAAACGAAGTAGATACCGAAAACGAGAAGGTTACCGTAATAGTTATTAAGGCTAAAAAGGACGGTATGGTGAAATGGGGCGGGACAGATTTAGTTCTGATCAGTACGAAATCAAAGAGAGTGTCACGAGTGAGCCCAGGGTTCTGGAGAAAATTAAAGTCAATGCAATTGGTCTAGTGTTGAGACCAGTCTGTCTGATGATAGATAAATGTCTGAGTGGTGAGTGTCTCCGGGGTTGCGCCCGGCAAAAAGAGCTCTTAGAAATACATGAGCGGTGCTGACTAACTGATCAGTGGACCCATATCCTAGGCCCTGCACCCTGCACCATTTCAATGGTAATTTTGATTAAGGTATTTGTTAATTTTGTTAAAAAATTAAGATATAATATATAAAAGTACAGTTTATTTTTTATTATAGAAATTATAAAATTAATTTTATTTGCCGATAACGGATATATTAATTTTTTTAAAACTTTTAAGGATAAAACGATTTCAAGTATAATTTAATAACTTTAAATCTTAAAAAATTAAATAATTAAATAACAAATTCCGATTTGGAAGAAAATTTTAAAATAGATTTATAATTTGCCGGCTTTTTTTGTTCGATATAAGGAAAAGATGTAATATTTTAATCGGTGAAACGATATTTTCCGGAACGGAAAAAATGAACTGACTAATTCCGGTCCGGATATTAATAACCTAATTAAACCTTAAAGGTATATTCGATTTTGAAGCCAAATTATTAGGAAACCGATAATAATTAACCAAGAATATTCGAAATTAGTATAATTCATTTCGTCGATTAAAACAAAAAACCGTTTTATAAAAAGTTATTTTTATATAATTAGTTATAAAGCTCTTTTATTAAAAATAAGATATTCGATTGTTAAAAGAAATGCGGATTTTAATAATCGACGATTTTGTTTAACTGACTTTATTTATTAGGGTTATAATAATTAAACGTTTTAAAAAGGAAGAAAAGGAATTTAAAGCCGTAAAAGAAAATAAGGCCGAATACGAAATTAACGAAAATGATATAATGTACGAAAGATTTTCGTTTTATAATATGGAGATTAATGTTTAAATAAATATTTTTTTATAAATATTTATTAATATCTTTAAAATAGACGACGTTATTCAGATAAATAATATTTTTATTTATAAAGGTTTAATTGATGAGTATATAGTTAAATTTTAGAAAAAGAAAATCGGAAGAAAATCTAAAAGGAGTTCGAAATTATTTGGTCCGAATTAATTAAAGTTTATCCAGATTTCGGAAAGGTTTTTAAGAATTTTATGGTTATTAAAATTATAAAGGTATTTAATTATAAAAATCAAGAAACGATTAAGATAATCGAAATCGAAATACGAAGGTTAAAGTTTTTAAAAGTAAAAAAATCCGTTAGGATTTTTATTATAAATATCTGTTATAAAATAAAAAGCCAGAAAAGAGTTAATATTTTATCTGTTTAGTAATATAATTTAGCCGAATATGTTATTCCGTTACTTAGGTTAGTAATTCAAATAAGTTATAAAGGTAGTAAGGATTTAATTAATAAAATTATCGATATTAGGGCCGAATTTAACGTTATTATCGTATCGTACGTTAAACGATACGGATTAATTATGCGATAAATGCGTATATTATATATGAGCTTTAATTTTTAAAAAGAAATTCCGTTCGAAGGTATAGTTAAGGTTTCCGTTTGGTTAGCTGGCCGATTAATTACTATTTCTTTTTTGTTGATAACTATTACGTTAAGTAATTATTAATATTTGGATTTAATTTTATGGCTAAATCGAAAATAATATTTAATATAGATTTTAAAGTAATAAAAGGAACTTTAAAATTCGGTTCGATAAAAATTATTATCCTGTTAGTTTTAATTAGAAAAGTTATTTATAATATTCGTACCAATAAGGAGTTAAAAAAAAGTAGCCGGTAGAATTATAGGCCTTTTTATTAGCTAAAATAAGCCTATAAGCGATAAAATAAATAGATGCTTTATAGGTCCGTATAGTTTTTTTAAATAGTAATAACTGTACCGATTAAAATTTTATAATTATTTAAAAAGTTATAAGTAACAAGCTGGGATCCGGAAATATCGTTTTAGGTTAATTTAGCGATAAGGAATTTAAATACGTTTTGTACGGAATTTTATAGGATAAAATGCGCGATAAAATTAATAATAACCGATCGGTATAAATTAATATTATGTATAAGCCGAAATAAAAGAAGGTAATTTTTTGTTAACGACGTACCGTTTAATGAATTAATATTACCTGGAAATTTTAATTAAAAAGTTAAAGAATTAGATAAAACGTAATAACTTATTAATAGATCCGGAAAGAAAACTGATAAATTTAATATTTTATTCGTTATTGTATTTTCTAGATTTATTAATATGCCGTAAGTTATTCGATTTACTGATAAGAAATCAAAGTTATTTTTAATTAATTGGATAATAAATTTATCCGTACGGAAAAGGCTTTTTTTTAAAAAGATGTTATACTGAAAGAAAATTATTTAAATTTGGGATTAATAAAAATGTAAGAGGATTAAATAATATATTATAATAAATTGCGAAATTTGGAAGATTTTTTATAAGTTATAAGAAGTTAAAGGTATTATTATAACGGTTAATATAAAAAATAAGCGAATCGATGTATTACGAATCCGAATTTAAAAAGGGCGTATTCGAATAATTTTATAAGGCGTATAAAAATGTTTGGTGTTTTGTAAAGAAAAAAAACCGTATATTAAAATTAATTAATTCCGGAATAAAATTTAATTTTGTTATTTTATAAGATGCGTTTATGTTAAAGAATTGCGACGAACTTTTTGCGGATTTTGTAATATGCTTTTTAGTAATTTTGGTAGATCTTTTTTCCGGTTACGATTAGGTTATTTTGGCCCTAATTAGCAAAGATTATATAACATTTTCGATACCGTTAGGGTTTTCAAGAATAGTTATTTTATTTTAAGGGGTTACTAATTTTATAGTTTATTTTTGTTATATAATAAGAAGGATTTTAAAGGATTTAACGCTTAATATAATCCGGTTATTCGTTAATAATATCGGTATTACAGGTTCGAAAATTAAATATAATAACGAAAAGGTTTCTTTAAGAACTCGGAAGTTTGTTTATAAATATATCGTTAATATAAATAAAATCTTTTATAATTACAAGTTCACCAGTATTACGATTAATAGAAAAAAACTTAAATAATATAAAAAATTGCCGTTATAATCGGATTTTCTTGCGGATTAATTGGTTGCCGATTCGATATTATTAAGGTAGTTAGGACTTTAGAAATTGAATTAAACAAAAACGATTTAAAGGTTAGGGTTTTTTTAAGTATTACCTTTTATTATTTAATTTTTATTACGTATTGCGTTTTAAAAGTAAACTTTTTACGAATTTATTTCGGAAAAATAAGGTTTTTGTTTCTGGATTTAATTAGGATTTGTTAATAATAATTTTGACAGAAATAAGTTTACGATAGTTCCGATATTAGTTATTTTGGATTATAATTTTAATATAAAAAAGATTATTATAAAAACCGACGCGATTAATATTAAGTAAAAAAGTATTTTTAATTAATTAATTAATAAAGTAAAATATTCCGCGTATTATAAAAATAATATTTAAAAAGGCGTTAAATTAAATTACGACGGTGGTAAATTGAAATATCGAGTTATTTTTAAAATTTTAAGACGGTTCTGGAATTATATTTATAACGTTCAATTCGGATTAAAAATTAGCGTTAAAGTATTAGTTAGGGAAATTAATAGTTTTTTAAAATTTGTATTTAATATTACGGTTATTCGGTAGGTTATTTAGATAAAAATATTTAATTTCGAAATTAAATATATTTCCGGCAAAGAAAAACTTAATTATAAACGATTTATTCTGAAAATTATTTAACGTTTTTAATACGTTAAATAATTAATAAAAAGGAAACCGCGACGATTTTATAAATATCCAACTAAACGTTATTCGGTTTAATTTTATTTTAACCGGGACATTATTAATATTCTTTAAGATAGCTTAAGGGTAAGGGCCTTTTATTAGCAACTGGTTTAAAAAGTTGCAAAAGTACGTAAGGTTCCTGATAACGTTAAAAGTTCCTAATCGTTTTTATAAAGTTCCGAAAAAGAAAAAAGTAACTTTTAAAATAAAGGTTTTAAAGTATTTTATTTAGGACGGAATTTTTTGGTATAAAGTAAATAAACGGTACGGTAATCGTAAAGTTATTAATTCCGAATAAAAACGTTTTATGGTAATTAAGTAATGTTATAAAAATTACGACCATAAAAAAAAAATTAACCTATCATCATATAATAGTTTTATATTATTAATACGAAATATTTAATTATATTCGGCAGGTAATATTTGCGTCTATTAAGTACTAAAAAATAACCGATTAATATTTCGAAAGAATTTATAAATCTTTGTAATATATTAATATAATTATTATTTAAGTAATCGATATAATTAATGCCTAGTAATAACGGTTATACTATTACGGTCGAAATTAAATACGAATTATGCGATTATTTAAAAATAAAGATTTTATATTTAATTACGTTAATAGCGATTAAGAAGTTTTTAAACGAATATATTCTTTACCGGTACGGTATTCCGATTAAGATTAAAATTAATAAAAGTTTTAATAATAAAAGCGAAATAATTAAAACTTATAACGTATACGGAATTTAACGAAAAATTGAAACCGCGTATATTATTTAGTAATAAGGCTTAATCGAAAAAAATACGTTCCGATCGTTAAAGGTTTAATAAAAACGATAAATAAAATAAATAAAAAATAAGTTAAGTTTTTATTTAAGATGGTTTTTGCCGGTAATATTATTATAAAAATTTACAGTTTTAGTTTTAGAAATTACTATACGGATAAAAAACGTTTTTATCGATCTAAAAATTTTGCCGATTTGGCGAATTATAAATTAGGATTTTAATATTTCAAAAAAAGATTTAATCGTATAACGGATTCGGTTTTTTTTTAAAAAAAAATGAAAAACGTAATTAAAATTAATGAAGTAATTAATAATTAATGTTATAAAGTTAGGAAATTTATAAATTAAAAGGAAGAAAATAAGATAAAAAATAAACTTTTAAAAATGGACGATTTGGTATTATTATATAATACGTTACGATATATAAATATATTTAGGGATATAAATTTAAAATATTATTAAATTAATTTATATTTAAATAATAATATTATCAGTTTCAATATTTATTATTTAAAGGAAGTTAAGAAAACGAAATTATAAAATATTTTTTATAAATAAATTAAAATAATTTATAAAAAATAAAAAGGGATATTAAGAGCCGATTAATATCTAAGAAAATAATTAAGCAAAACCGTATATTGATTAATTTAACGATCCGGTATCGGATATTTTAAACGTTACGGATATTAGGTTATTAAATACTTAATAATTTAAAGCTTTAAAGATTATAAAAATAAATATTAAAATATATATATATAATGGTTAATTCGAAGGTTACGAAGTTATAAATAACGATACTATAGTTATAATAAGTCGATTTAATAAGCGGAAAAGATTAACGTAATTAATTAAAAAGAATTAACATATAAAAGGAAGGTTTTTTTTATTTTTTTGAGATTATATTAATAATTATTATGGATAATGATTATTTTTCGTTATTTATAATTAATCCGTTAAATAATAAATATTCGATATTAAAAATGCGAAATATAAGTTTTAACTTTTTTCCGAAGTTATTTTTTAATAAACTTTCGAATTATAAGTTAAGCATTATTACGGATATCCTTTTTGATTTATAAAAACCGAAAATAAATTAGCTTTAAATATTTTAAATTAATATTTGCAAAAAATATCTTTATTACCTTTAATAAAGTTAACATAATTATTATAAAAATTTTTATAAAAACCCGGAATTAATTAATATCCGTAAAAAGGGAATATACCTTATTAATTAAAACTTTCTTATATTTTATAGCCCCGTTTGTAAATTTTATATAATATAAGGTTAAGAATACCGAATATTTAAATAAATAAACCGGTAACGTATTAAGGACTTTTAATAACTAACGTTATAAATAAATTAATAAATTCGGGGCGAAAAATTTTAATAAAGATTAAATAGGACCGTTTGCTTTTAGTTTAGAAAAATTTGATTACTTCGGATTAAATATTTGCGGTAATTTAAAAACTTTCGTTTTTAATATATTAACGTATATACGAACATTTAGCTGGATTTTTAACTATAAAAATGTACATAATTTTTAATATTTGGTAATAATTAATATAAATTAGATAATAAAAATAACATAGATATATAGCTTAATATATGTAAAAATTATAATTTTTATATTATTATAATTATTCTAAAAGAATTTTACGTTTCGTTAATAATTATAAATAATGCGAAAGAAAATATAATATTTAAATGTTAATATAAGGTTTTGGGATATAATTAATAATACGGTTACCCGTTTAAATAATCGAAACCATTAAAACGGATTTTTCCGTAATATTACGAAATGGAAATATTTTATGAAAAATAAATATTACGGATATTAATCGATAACTGCCGGATAATTATTTGATAATATTAAAAATTAGATTAAGTTTAAGATTAAAATTTATTTTAATTATTTAACGTTTTTTTTATTAAAAAGGAAATAACTAAGGTTTGTTAAATAACGGATTGTTTATTATTAAAATATTAAGTAATATAATATATTAATTGTATTTAATATTATAGAACCGGTATTAAAAAAACGCGTTAGGTTATAAAGAGGTTATTAATAATATATAGAGTTATTAAATCTGCAAATATTGTTAAGGTTAATAAGAAGTTTAAAATAACGATTAATGTTTAAAACTTAATTAATATAACGGAATGTAGCCGTAAAAAATATTAAGATGTTAAAAGTTGTTAAGAATATTCGACGTTAAGTAAAAATAATATTTAGGTTATATATATTTTATGTAATCTTTTAATCGATCGGTACGGAATTAACAAAAGTAAAAAATATTTTATCGGAATTGGGTTAAGTTTTAAAAAATAATTTATTTTAAGGATTAACTAGTTTATCCGGGTTTAGATTAATTCGAAAATTTTAAAGATTACTTAAATTTAATACCTAACGAAAACTTATAATTATATTAATTAGTAAAATATATATATATATATATATATATATAGGTATATAAAATGTTTAGAAAAGAATTTAATTTGAAGGGAAAAGTTAATATGGTTATAAAAAAGAAAGTTACAAAAAGAAATACGGGTACAAAATCGAAAGGTATGTTATTAATTAAAGAAGGTTATAGTAATTCTTTTTTTCCCTTATTTAATATCAGATGGAATTTTTAGGAATCTTTTTAACATATTAGTTTTTGAATAGAAAATTAATATACTAATTTTGGGAATATTTGATTAGTTATTTGTATAATTTATTATTATTTCCTAATGCTTTTTATTTTTATATAACCTTTAACCTTAATATCAAAACGCCTTTAAATATACTGCTATTTATATATTCTGGTATATATATATATACCTACATATTACGAATTATTTTGTACCTATTATTAGGGCCTTAAGCTATAAATATTATGCTGATTTTACCTATACCTTTAATTAATTTATAAGTCGTTATTATCTTATCGTTTAAAAACGCGCATTGTATATAATAAAGGAAAGGGTTTTAAAAAATTAAATATCTCGAATTTTAGAAAATTCGGTTAGATAATTAACGTATTGATATTGGGAAAAGATAACATAATATAATTTCTTCGAAAAATATATAATAGTAATATTACTCTTTATTCTGTTAAATTAATTATACTTAAATATTATTTTAATCGGGTTATTTCCATCTATTTTATAATAAAGATGGTCGGCGTTTATTAAAAAAAAATTATTTTATTTCCGTTTTGGATAGCAAAAAACTCGAAAGATATAATAATTACGCGATTATGGTATATTCTTATAATTATAAAGAATCACATTTTTTTTCGTTCCGAAAATGTTATTATTTTAATCGAAATAATTAAAAATATTTTAAGAAATTATAATTATTATTTTAAAAACCGGACAAATAATCGCTAATAATTAAGCTCGATTAATCTCTAATTAATTCGAAAAAAAGATTTAATCGAAAAATCTAAGATATATCTAGTTAACTAGTTATATAAAACTGCGTACCGACGATATCTTTATAGGCTACTAAATTAACATATTTTATATCTGATCAAAACGTTTAATTATAATATTTAATATTTACCTAAATTTTAAGCGTTTTTATTAATTATTCCGATTATACTGGAAAACGTAAAAAGGATTAAATTTTAATAATCCTTCCGTCCGGGTTACGATCGTTATAATAGTTACTTAAATCCGTCTTTATCTTTATAACTTATGAATTAATTATATATTTTATATTATTATCTGTACCTTTCCGTAAAAAAAAATAACTTTATAACTAAAACAATTAAATAAGGTAAAAGTTAAATAAAGTATAAAATAATCGATATAATTAAAAGATATTGCAATTTGAAACTTACAAAATTCGACGTTGAAAAGAATATAAAAAATTAATCCGGAAAATCTTTATCCTCATTAACCGAAATTTAATATAACGAATCTGATACCGATTAACTTTTAAAAAAAACTTTTTATTATCGAAATTTTAACTTATACGTTTAAACCTTATTAAAAATATTAAAAGATTATTACGTATAATACGCGAAATACTTAAACGTTTATTAATTCCTTTTATTAATCGGTGTCGTCGACGACTTATAAAGGTTTTAAATATAATTATATCCGTATTCCCGTCCATTTAAATCAAGCCTTTAGTATTTAAAATTATACGATTTAATCCGACGCTTAAAAAACCGACGATTGATATGAAATATATAATTCGACCGGCTTTAGGTAATTAGCGTGCAAAAGTTATAGTTCGAAGTTAATGTATTACGCCGTATAAATAAATAAAAAATACTTTCGAAAATATAAAACAGAAATCCGAATTGTATTTCTTTTAAAAATGCTTAGTTGGTTTAAGTATAAGGTATTAATTGTTAAAAAGTCGTCAGAAAATAAGGTTTAAAAAAACGGAAAAAAGCTAAATAACGGAAAGATTTAACGAAACGTAAAAGACGAAATTTAAGTTAAAAATATTAAGAATTATATTAGGTAAGCGTTAATTTAATAAATTAGTGAGTTTTATATATATTTAATTTATTTAAGGCGTTAGGAATTGTTACGTTAATTTTGCATTTATTTCTTAAAATAAATCGAAAACGACATTATTTTAAAAAAAGAGGGTTAAAATAATATAGGATGTAGGGCCGACAATGTGGTTTTGTTAACTAATTAGTTAGTATTATTTGTATATTTCTCGGAGCTCTTTTCGCCGGGCGCAACCCCGGAGACAGATATTACTTATATTATTATCGTAGATAAACTGGTCTTAATACCACTTTAATGGCATTAACTTTAATTTTCTTTAAAATCTTGAGCTTATTTATAACACCCTCTTTGGTTTCGTACTGATCAGGACTGACTCTGTCCCGCTCTATGACAATATATGCGCTATAATCATTTTAAGGTTATATAAATTTTTAGATATCCATATAACTAGTATTCGTATATTTTGTATATTAGTTTTTTCTGATAATTTTTTGGTACTTGTATTTCATCTGTTTTTCTTTCTAGCAGTTAGTCGTTATATTATTAAATTTCCTGATATAAATCGGGTATTATGCTTCTAATTATTATATTTTATCGTAGTTTTATACATTTCTTTTCCGTTACGTCGAACATTTAATATGGGACCTTAAGGTTTTTTTTTAAGTCCGGTCGTTTGCTGAAAGCGTTTACTTTATCATTTTTTGACCTTTTTTTCTAAATAATAATAAAATTAAATTCCGAAAGGTATTCCGCGTAACGGAGTTATCGTTTTATTAGGTCTCGGATCGTAGTAAACCGAATAAAGTTTTTTTACCTCACTAAAATCAGGCCCTATTTTTAAGGTTAGGGCTGCGCCTCCGGCGCAGGCGTGGCTAGCGCTTTTGATTCAGAAGTAGCTGTAAGGATTAAATGTATCGATTAAACCTTTTTAAGAAACAGCTTTATAGAAATAATAAAATCTTAACAATAGGGCTCGAGGGTAAGTTATGATTTTTTGGTCCAGTTTTGTATATTTCCATATAAATCTTTAAAAATTATCAGTTCGGATTTTTCGAAGATAACTTTAATTTAACGCTATTTATTTTGTAATTACGAAAAGTTAATATAAAATTAAAATTTTTATCTTTTTATTTATATTTAGTTTTAATTAATACGAAATTAATATTATACGCCCGAATACATAAATAAAAATTTTATTTAGTATATGTTATAACCTTTTACCCTTTCCGAGTTAATACGATAGTAATATAACCTTATAAGCTAAAATAATAATATATAAAATTTAAGATCGTTTGTAATAAGTTTAGAGCTATATTTTTTTTAATTTACCGAATGCAGACGACGTATTAGAAGGTCTGGGATAAATATTTTAATTTTTTCAATGTTTAACCTTTTAAAACGAAACGTTTATTGTTATCCGATACTTTTATTAGGCTTTTGTTAATATAAACGTAATTAAATTATACGTTAACGTTAAATATACGGCCGATAACTTTATAAAAATTTTACGCCGTCGGTTTATTTATTTTATATTGAGCGTTATATTTAGCGGATAAGGCCGTATTTTACGGAAGAAATTGGTAAATACGGCATATAATTTAGTTTTTTGAAAGCTTAATATCTTTTTCGTTATTAAAATAAGCCTCGGAAAATTTTTAATTTTTTAAGTTCTTTTTAATAATAAATTTAATTATTATTTAAGTTACGTTATTAATTAACTTAGCCGAAAAATAACGAATTTTTATATTAGCAGTATCATATTTTCTTTTTATTTTAATAATTATAGAAACTAAAAAGTTCCATTTAAAAATATTCGAACCTATAGTTATCAGATAATATAATTATATTATTTTGAGTTTTAAATAGTTATCGAATAATTAATTTTTAATTATTATATTAAACTTTGTTTTGGAACGATAATATAGTTTAGTTATTATTAATAAATTATATTTATTATTAAAATAGAAGAATTTCCGGTTTAAATATATTAATATTTATAACTTACGTTTTATTTTTTTTGCTTACGTATATTAATTTACGTATATAATAATTATTAACGGCGATCTAAAAAAAGAAATCGCAAAATATAGGGGTTTTAATAAAGCCGGAAATTTAATTAGGTATAGTTATAAGGGAAAAGTTTAACGTTTTAATATTAATCGATTCGAAATTCATATTATTTCTTTTTTATATTTAAAGGTTAATATTTAAATTAAGCATATTTATATTTTTTGCTAATTAACGTATCCGAATTATGAAGTAACTTTTCCTTAATTTAATTTAATAAAATACGTATTATTATAAAATTTAATATTTATATTAATATTATGGCGGAAATTATAAATATCCGAAACTGTTGAATTAGGATTATAGTAAATTAAGGGTACTTATTAATGGTAATAAAAAAGGTTATTAAGTTTTATAATTCCGAAATGTTTTAAGGAAATTAAATTTACGTATACGATAAATTTAAAAAATTTAATAGTTTTATCCGTCTCGTAATATTTACTATCGTCTTTGGATTAACTTTAAATATTCCGGATATTAAGTAAATAATATAATAAACAATATCGAAAAAATCTTCGATAAAGGATTTTTGGTAACGATTTAATTAAGCGGTTTATCGTTATAAATAATTAGATATAATTAGTTATAAATATATTATATTATTTATACTTTACAAAGTATACGATAAATATAAAACCGAACCGATTATTATAAAATTAATTAAAATAATAAAGAAAACTTAAACCTGATAAGTTAAGGATCGTATTATTTATTAAAATATAAAGCTCGTAATAAAAATTAACGTGCCGGGTTTAAATAATAAAGGAAACGATAAGTTATTTATTGTAAATAATTCCGATTAGGACGAAATTATTATTAAATTTTAATTTTAACTTTCGGCTGCTTAAGATAGTATTTACGTTATTCGTAAACTTTTTTAATAAAATAATTTTAATTGCAAAATAAGACGAAAATAGAGCTTTATTAACATATATTATTTAATGGTAAATACGTACGTAAAGCGATTTAGATATATTTTAAAAAAATATTATATTAAAGAAAAACCGCAATTATTTTATTCTGGCTAGAATTTATTATAAGTTATATACGTTTAATTCTATTTATATATCCGAACTTTTAAATTTAAAAAGATTTACGTAAAAATAATTAAAAGCCGGTTCGTTAAAGGTAATTACTTAAAAAATAATGGAATTATGATATAAATAACGAATAAATAATTTTTTTATACGGTTATTTCCGTTCGTTAATAAAAAATTAAAGTAAACGTTTATTTTTTTAAATTTAAACGGGTTTTTATTTAATACGTTTTCGAATAAGTTAAAAAGAATTAAAAGTTTTTATTTAATTTAAAATATAATTAAATGAATTAAGGCGGTTTCCGGGTTCGATAAATAATAATATTAAAATATTTTAAAAAAAAGGGGGTTTTTTTTACGTTATATTTAATTTTCGAAAGAGTTATATTTTTTAAATCGTATAAAGTACGAAAAGATTTCCGTAAACGGTAAATTAAATTTAATTTAAGATAACGGCGCCGTATTTTTATATCCCGAACTGATTTATATAAATTAAGGAGTATAATTACGTTATAAGCCCGATAAATATCCGAAAAAATTATCTAGTTATTATAAGTTATACTTTATTTTAATTAAGGTTTATTAATTATAACTATTCGGTTTAAATTAATAATTAATAATTTAATAATAATTTTAATAATTTAAATATTAATCCGGTATACGTTTTATACCTTTTTGTAATTCGGAATTATGATTTTGGTTATTGCGATATTTATATTTATATACGTAATCCGCGTTATAATAAATAATCCTAATTAAGAACCCGTTTCGTCTTTTTTATTTATAGTATTAATTTAAAACCTATAATATTTTGGATATTTTTAATTTACTAAAACCATTTTCATTACCGGATTTGTATTCGTTTAATTCGTTTATTTTTATTTCGTTACCGGAATTGCCGGTATTATTAAAAAGTAACGATGCGTAGTTTAGCGTTACGAATAATATATCGGAAAATAAAACCAAAGTAATAATTATTATTAAAGTCGGAAAATTACCCGTTAAAACTAAAAGGTATTTATTTAATGATAATAATAATTATAATATTAAGTCGAAAATTAAAAAACGAAACCCTGTTAAATTAAGGTAAACGGTAAAAAACGCGTTCGGTTTTAAGGCGGGGTTGGGGTTACGGTTATTAATAAGTAGGGTATATTAAAAATTAAGGCGTAACGTTATAATTTTCCGCGGTTTTTAATAGTATATTTTCGAATTCGTTAAAGCACGGAACGTTATAAATATATTTTTTAAATTTCGTTAAATCCTTACGGAATCTTAATATTATTTTAAAATCTGAAATAATATTCTTTTTACGTTAGGATAATTTAATTACGTAAAGCGGCTAAATAAGGCGATTATAATCGTTATTTTATTAGTTTTATGTTCGTTAAATAATAGATAAATATTAATTCTTTTATTTGAATTAATTATATAATATTATAAATATATAATGCATTTTATAAATTAAAAGAATTAATAGATGTTTATAATATACGCTATAAATTATAATTTATTATAATAACTAACAAATTATTTCTTTTAGTTTATAGGTTTTTATTTATTACGCCGGATGAAAACTTTTTAAATTTTATTTTTTGATTTTTCTTTCGAATTCGTTATATTAATTTTTAAAATATATTTATTTTTTTAACTTTTAAGGTGCTTTAGTTCGGGTTGATTGATTAATTAAGGGGATCGATTATATAAGCAGATAAAGAATATAAATAATTTTTAATTAATATCGGAAAGGCTATTTCCGAACCATATATATAGCTATTCCGGCGTCCTTGTTTTCTTTTAAGTATTAATTCGAAATATTTAGGATTTCGATTTTGTAATAAATTAAGAATTTTTACGTTTTATAATTTTGTTTTTTCATAATTATGGGTATTATTTTTTAAAACCGGGTTTTGGTTATTATCTTTTAAGATTTACCGCTTACGTTATTTTCTTTTTGCTAGGGATCTTTATAACAATGACTTTTTTAAAATAATTAATTTAGAATTTTAATTAATACCTTCCGGAATTTATTATCCAAGTTATCGCGTTTTTATAAGTGATTTCGGTAATTATAGGGTTTTTTGGGCCCGTTATTTTATAAGGAATATAAATATATCGCTTAACGTTAGGTATGCCGAATAAAAGGTTATTAATATTTCCGGTTGCGGTTTTTAAATTTTTTTTTTCCGAAATAGGCGACGTATAAGGGTATAAGGTTCCGGTTACTTAAACTTTTTTTTTTCGGCGTAATTAGGAAACCGCGTAAATTTCGGAATTTTTAATATTAAAATTTTATATAATTATACGGTTTATCGGATATGTTAAATAATACTAAGGTTTTCAGTATTAATACCGAATATATTACGATATTTTATGAGTTTAATCCTTATATATATTTATTTAACCGTTATAAGTTTAAGTATAAAACCGGATTTCTTTTCGTCTAATATTATAAAGATTATATTTATATAATATATACTATATAAGGTATCGTAACTTTGTTATTTTGACCGGGATTATATAATTATTATATGTTAAATACCGTTTATATTATATCACATATTATTTTATATAAATTTCGAAAACGTTAAACGGTTCGAATTATACGGTATTTTAAATAAAATACGTTATTTAAATTTATAATATAAAGGATATTTATTTTAAAATTTTTAAAGTTTATTATTTAATAATCCGTTCTTTATAATTCGTTAAATTCTTTGTAATATTTTAATACAACGAAAAAAACGAATAACGTTATATATTATTTCGTAATTTTATTTCTGTATAATAAGAATGGGAATTAAATGTTACTAAAATATATAAATCCGTTTTTTATTAACCTTTTATAAATTCTATATATGTATTCAACGGTTTTAACTATTTATTTAAATATTATTTTGATATTATAATAAATATAATATACGTTAATAATTATTTAACGGTAAACAAATTATGTTTTTAAGTATATATTAATAAATCTTATATTATTAAAGCTTTATAATATTATGATTTAATCGAATATTTATCTAACCGGAATTAATAATAATTTATTAACGGATTTAAAGTTTAAAAAGGATTTATAGGTAATTAAAAAGGAAGGTGTAAAAATATTGCTATAATTAATTTACGTTATATTAAAAATGGACTTAATAATATTTTTATGTTCATATATATCTTAATTCTTTATTAATTAGTTATAATACGCCAAAATAAGATCATTATAATTCGTTGGATAAAACGGCGGTAATATTATCATAAAATTACATTATATAAGGTATTATAAAGAAATATTTGTATATAAAGAAATTTGGGAATATTATAAATTTACCGATAATATTTATGGTTAATTAAGATTAAAAGTTAAAAGAAGGAATATAATATGTAATAAATAAGGTAAAATATATACGATTATATATTGTTAAATATTTTAAATTTAATAATTATATATAAAAAATCTAAGACTAATATAAGTTTACCGACGGTATTTTCAGTTAATTAAGATTAAAAAAATAAAGGAAAAAAATATAAAATGTAATTAATGAAATAAAGTTTATACGATTATATAATATTAGGTATTATAAATAAAGCATTTTCATATACAAAATTTGGAAATATTATAAACTTCTTAACGGGTAATTTTAATTATTTAGGATTAAAAATAAAAATAAAGGATATAAGATATAATAAAGAGGATAAGGTTTATATATTAAATAATATCCGAGAATATATTAATCTTAAAAGGAAAATAAAACGATCTAAGATAAATAAATAAAGCCTATAAATAATTAATAAGTTATAGGCAAATCCGAAAATAATATAAATAATTAAGATTAAAATATATGCGAATTTTAGGATTATGTAATTATAAGTATATAAATAGCTACGTTTATGAAGGTTGTTAAATATTAACTTAAAGATTAATGTTATTTTTATTTATAACGAAATAACAATATACAAGGAAGGAACTGGTAATTATATATAATTTATATAAAAAATCTTTTTATTTTGAATTATTTAATATAATTTATACCTTTTTTTTATTAATATATATAAAACGATATTGTTATAGTTATTTAATAAATAATCGATGTTATTTATTTTAATATAATTTATTATTATTTTATATATTTTTATATCTTTTATTATATTATAATACTTAAAATTAATTTAATTATAATTAATTATTAATTGGTAAATTCTTTTATTTAATTTTTAAACTTTCTTTTATAATTTATTTATCATATAATTATTAACATTTATTCTGTTATTTAATACTTAAATTTCTTTTATAATATATATATATAAATATTTTATAATATTACAAAACATAAACGAATTTAATAATAAATTAAAAGCTTTTTTTTTAATATTACCGATAATATATTTAAATATAACCCGAAAACTTTAAAGTCGCGGTTAAATATAGTAAATTCGATACTAACGCCTTTATTAATAATTTTACCGATAATATACTTTAAATATAGCTGGAAAACTTTAAGTTTCCGGTTAGGTAAATTAAATTCGATAATAATACCTTTATTAATCATTTTTCCGATACATAATTTTAAAAACGGATAACAAAAGTTTAAATTAAAAGATAATTAAATTTATTATGAAATTTACTTATAATATTATATAATTTACAGCGTTATCCTAATTAAAATAATTTCGTATTAATAAAGTAATATTTAATTATTTTAAAATTTAAAACGAATTTTACGGAAAGTATATATTATATATAACCGATTCCAGATATTAAATATATATTATAAGGTTATATTAGTATAAGATAAAATTAAAAGGTTAAAAATATTTCACGTTTTAATTCCAAATCGAACGTATATTAATCAAAAAAATCTTACGATTAATAATAATTTCTAAATTCGGTAATATTTTTAAAGGTTTATATTATAAATAAGATTTCGTATTAAGGAAAGGTACGGTATTTATATAAGTATTAAATATTAATAATATTATTCGGAATATTTTTAATAATAACGTCCCATAAAATAAAATTTACGTTATGGCGGATTATGCCGGCCTTATAAGTTATTAAATTATTAAGTTAATTATTAATTTTCGATTAATTACGGTTTTCGTAATTTAATAAAATAAATATATAAACCGATTATTTTATAAATAATACGAAAAAAAGTTTATAAATTTATAAACCGGGTTAATTAATAAGGAAATATATATTCTATAACCGTTTTATAAATATTATAATTTACGGGATTATAAGGGCGATAAATATATTAATTGCGCATAAAAACGGGCGAAAAATATTTATATACGGTCCTTAAATATTCGGTATTATTATACGGTCCGAATAGATTTTTTTAAAAGGATTTAAATCCGGATATTACGTTTAAGATGGAAAAACTTTGAAATTCCGATAATATAAAAAGGGTTATTAATATACAGGTTATAATGGTACGGAAAAAAAAGGTAAAAATTAAGCGAAAAAATTTAAATGAATACGTTAAAATTTTGGCTGGTAAATTAATTTTGCGCGAAATATATAAATTAATGCGAAATTATACGATATATTTAGTTATAAATAATACGATATTATTAATATATCGCTTTATTTTAATACGAAAAATATATATAATATTAATACTAATAAAATATATAAAAATAACAGATTTAATTAGGACGACGTAATATTTTAATTTATAATAATATTAAATTTATAATAAAATCCCCGTATTTATTACGATAAGATATAAAAATAGTTAAAAGGTAAAAATTATATTATTACCTTATTTTCGGCCGATAAACTTTTATTTTGCTTATTTAACGATAACGAAGCAAATAACGGATTATTTCGATTAAGATTATTTACCGAATTATTTATAATTTATATTATAAAATTAAAACTTTTTTCCGTACATAAGATATTATAATCGTCCGAAACTAAATTATTTTTAATAAACCTATTACCGAAAACTTTTCGGCTAATTATATTAATGTTATATATCAGTTCATTTTTATTTTTTATTATATCCAACTAATTAAACTTACCTTCGTTATTAATACCGGATACGGTATTATTAAAATCGATAAACCTAGCTTTTATAACTTTAAGGCCCGTAATTAAAGTATTTTCAAATTTTTATTTAACCCCTTAAATTCGAAATGGACATTTTTTAATAAATTAAAAATTACGAAACAAAAAATAACCGCGTTTAAAAATTTGGTTACGAAAATTTCGAATAATGTAATATTTCTTTCGCGAAAAAATATAACGGATATAAAATTTGCATTAAAGGGAAATACGGTACTTAATTAAAAACGAATTTTAAAAATAAATAAAACTAACATTATATATATCATTTTTAACTAGTAAAATTTATTAATAAGCTATAAATTATAATATCCACTTTTTTAATTACATTTTTTTATATTTTCTTTTTAGATTTTATAAAAGTTAAATTTAATATTAAAATCGAATTAATAAATATTAAATCTGATATTATAAAACTTAATTATAACGAACCTATCATACATCCACCTGGAGGTATAAGCAATATCCGAAATAGGTCTCTTAATTTGCAGATAATAATAGAATAATAAATAAGGTATTCGTTAAAAAGGTTTGCGAACTTTTCCCTTAATCGGAAAACGACGCTTTTAGTTAAAAACTTAAAGTAATAACTAAAGAGTGAAATTAAATAGGTATTATTTATATGCAAGGTTAATATAGGTTCAAGCCTTATTTTCCAGGCTGAGCTAAATATACAGAAAATTATTATATATATAATCCATACGATAAATATTATACGTAATATCTTCGAACATAATGATTGATTAATGGTTTTTACGGTTAAGATAGATTGTATACCTCAGTCCTATAGAACCTTACTTTAAAGCAGAACCTGACTCTGAAGCAGACTGATACGTAGTTGTCGATAAGCTTCGACTTTGATGAACCTTATGCCAGGCAGTAAACCTTAAGAATAAACCTTAAGGATAAACCTTAAGAATAAACTTTAAGGATAAACCTGAAAATAAATTTTAACGATAAGCCTTAAAAATAAATCTTAAGAATAAACCTTAACGATAAACCTTAAGGGTAAACCTTAAATACACATAAAAAGTTATACGAACCTTTGCTAATTTTACGGTTTAATTATTTTTATAGCTTTATTAAAACAGCTAAATATGCCGCATTATTTTAATTATACCATACCGGTAATCCGTAACGAAAGGATTTATTAAGAAATCGTTTTATTTATAATTTAAAGTTTTTATAAAGCTACCGGACGGGCTAAAACGATCGATGATACCGTCGATTTAAAAAACTTATCTTAAAAAGAGCGAATTCGGCTTTTAATTTTTGGATACGATTTAATTTACGAAAATAACGATAATCGATTTTTAATAATGCTTATATTAAAAAATATAAATATTATAAAAATATTATTAAAAAAATTAAAAAAGGATAATAATAACTGGTTTAAAACTTTCGAAATTTAGATTTTGGAATAATATAAATTGAAGGATTACGAACGATGGTTTGCCCGGCTGCTCCGGGTTGCGAAAAACTTCCAGAATTCTGATAAGAATCGACGTGGATGAAAGCTAGCTCGGAGCTAGGTAGTTTGCAAGAGGGATAGGGTGAAGTACAGGAATTAAGGTAGCAATTTATCTTTTTATCCACTTGTTTATACGGTTACGTTTTCTTAAGGAAGAGGTATTATTTATATAAAAACCCGTTTATTATATATTTATTAAAGATTTAATAAATATAACGTAAATTTATATAACTTAAGTAATTAAATTAAATTATATAAATTACTTAAATTACTTTAATCTTAACGAAAAAAGCTAAGTTTTCCTTTAACCGAAGTTTAGCCGTTTAAAACCTGCGCCAGGTTCCAAAAACGGGTTTCTTTAAAACAGGAACCCCTGTTCCTATATTATAACACCATTTCCCCTCTCTAAAAATCTTTATCCCAAAGATAAAAACTGTAAATAACCTCTTTATTTTATTAAAGGAGTTTTCCGTAACTCTTTAGCTAACTTCATCATAACAGGTCGAATTAAAAAAAAAAGGAAACTGCGCTTAAACCAGCACGAATCCCGTATTAATCGCGTAAAAAATATTAAAAAGTTTAGCTCCAAAATTATCCTTTATTCGAAATGTATTTATTTTAAGGAAACCGAATATTTTTACGTAATAAGTATTCCAAGCTGTAATTATTATACTCGTCGTTAACGTATAACGTACTGGAAATAAATTCCCTATCGAAAATTAAGAAAAAATACGATCGTTTGCAAAAAAAAATAAGGGAAGGTAAAGGATATTTTGGTCGCGTATTAAAAGTTTGCTGAAAAAAAATTAAAGGAACTCGTTAGTCGGCTAAAGCGATTACGCCTTTAACAAAAATAGTTTAAAAAAGAAGGCCGTTATTATTTTAAAGGAAAAATCCGAACGGAATTATCAACAAATCAAAAAAAAAAAAAATCAAAAAAATAGCGTCGTATGGAAATAAAGCTAACGTAATTTACTTTTAAAATAAACGCCGTAATAAAGGCATTTACCTCTTTCGGCTGGAATACCTTAAATTTGGATTTAAGCGGGGGAACGTTATCGCCCGCGACCTTAGCCGTATTAAAAACGGTCGGTCAGGATTTTGTTGGTAGAAATCCTTAATTAGGTTTATTACATTTGTTAGGTACTTAACTAATTCCCATATATTATCTTTAGCTAAGTAATTTATTTATTTAACCAGGTACTGGAATTTATCTTTAACCATTCTGGAATTTAATATCCTTTCGACTTTATCTTTGCTATCTTTTTTTTTAATTTCTAAATTTTTCTTAAACGGGGCATTTTTTAAGGCTGGTTTTAAACAAGAAATACGGAATATAAGGTATATTTTTATAATTTTAAGTAATAATAATCTATAATTAATTTTTAAAATAACTTCTTTACTTTTAAACGGATTAAGTTTTTTAAAATTAAGCTTATCGCTAGATCTTTTCGTGTTAATTTAAAAAAGATTTAACGTTACGTTTTATTTTTAACGTAATAAATAAATTTTGTTTCCTTTCGCTAAAATTCATTCCTTAATTTTTTTCTTATTATAATATTAGGCTATTTTTTGTTACAAAAATTATAACTTATTTTAAAGTCGGATTTATATCGTTTTGATTTTTGTTACTATTATTTTTGCTCGTGGAACTATTATAATGATAATTAGTACCTTACGTATTAATTGTTCTGGTTGTTAGGTTGTTACGTCGTATCCATATATAGCTATATAACGTAATATGTCCATATTCTCGTTAACGGACGTATTATAAGCTATTTATACGAATAATAAAAGCTTAACCCAATTATTCTGCTAATAATTAACGTAATTTCGAAGGTATTATTCCAAGGTGTGGTTTAATCGTTTTATTTAACTATCTATCTAGGGATGATAAGCTATCGAAAACTTAAACTTAGTACCAATTTGCTTAAAAAAGCTGGTACCGAATTTGGATATAAAACTTATTTCGATCAGAAACGATCTTTTCTGATATTTTGTATTTATTAAGATAATATCGAATAAAGGCATAAGCTAACTGTTTTATTATTACGGTTCTTTTAAAATGTAAAGGGTACCTATATTTGGTAAATCTCTTAATAATTACCTGTACCGTATCGTATTTAATTCTAATAACTAAATCTTTCGATATAGGGAAATTAATGATAAAATTTTAAATTATAATGTTCCATGTTTTATTAGGTATATCCGTAGGTTATAATAAGCCATATGGCTTATGGCGAATTACCTTAACCTTGTTGCAAACCTTGCAATTTTTAATTACTTATTTAATTATCGGGCGGAATTCTAAAAAGTTATATCCATCTTAAAATCGTTTAATAATTTTAAATATCTCTTAATATCCGTATAAGGGATTTTTGTAAAATTTTTTAATAAATTACTTTTGTTGCTAACAGGGGATATAAATTTTGTTGCGAAATAATAATTGGTCCTTAACGTTTTTTTTTTTTACTTTTTTTTGCTTTTCCGGGTCGTAAAGGTTTTTGAACTGGGCCAATTTTTCCGAAATTGGCTGTTTTAGGATTACATATAGCTATATTATTTTATCGTCCTTACGATATAGTACCTGTATATATCGCTTGGAAATCTTCGAATCGTAATCTTTTTTTCGGCTTAAAATATCCGTTTGGATATTTTTTTAACTTTTAATCTAGTAAATTTTAAAATTAGATTTACATAAGAAAACTATCTAATTTTTGTAACGTTTATTTAGTTTTTAGGTAATTATAAATCGAATAAAAATTTTATAATTTAAATAAATATTTAATGGTTCCTTAGTTCCGTTAAAGAATGGTTCTTATTTTTTAAGTATTAAAATAATCGTTAATAACTCCTTATTATAAATGGGATATCTGAGTTTTGCGTTCTTAAAAGTTCTAAAAAAGTACGTTATTAGATACCATTTTCCGTTACTTTTTAGTTGCTTTAAAACTGCTTTAAAGGTATAATTTGAAGCGTTTATTTTAAGTTGGTTTTTTTAATTATAATTTGGTAGCTTAATTATTGGGGCGTTAATAATTTTATCCTTAATTTTTTGGAAAGTTTTATTTTATTTTATTTGGAAATTCGAATTTTCTTTTACTATATTCCTTAATAGTAAGCTTTATTAAGGGGTTAACAAGTTTGCCGTAATTTTTAACTAAAAATCGTATATAACTGGTAAATCCTAAAAAATAACGGATATCGGTAACGGGAGTTTTATTTAAAATCGGCCAGTTTTTAACGGCTTTTAATTTGGAATCTTGGATTTAAATTTATCCAAAGGAGATAATAAAGCTTACGAAATTTAATTTCTGGATATACCAAACGTTTTTTTTTTTTTTTTTGTGTTTACTAGTAAGTTAACCTTTTTAAAAGCTTTTAAAATTTAAATAACGTATTTTTTTATATTCCTTTAAAGTTTTTAAAAAAATAAAAATATCGTTTAAGTAAACGAAAATAAATTTGTTTAAAGATTTCCGGAAGATAATAATAAGTATATATTAAAATCTGGCTAGGGTATCATTTAACCCTTATAATATAACTTTATAATCGTAATATTTATAAATAATCTTAAAGGCGGTTTTTTACTTCTTACCTTTGGCTATTCCAATCAGGTAGTAGCCGTCAGATAGGTCCCAAACTATAAATTATTTAGCTTTACTAATATTTTCCTTTATGGTATTTATTAATGTTAAGGGATATCCATTTTTGATAATAATATCATTTAGTTATCGATATAGTAGATCATTATCGTTATCGATTCTGATTTTGTTATTTTTCATTGTTGGTATCATTATATCTAGATACCCTATAGGTAATTCGGATTCTTAAATATAACCTTTTTTAAAAAGCCTTAACTTTTTTAGGATTTATATGGTAAATTTGGTAAAGTTTCAAGTAATATTCTTTTTTAATAGGAATTTTATGATCCCATTAATTATAATCGGGTAATTCTTTTCGGGTTTATTCCTTAAATAATTTTTTAAATCGTCGGTATTTAAAAGGTATTATAATTATTAAATCGGAAACCTTATCTTCTTTAGTTATGTAACAGGTTTTATAAAATTCTTCTTTAAAATTATTCTATAAAAACATTTAATTTTTTTAGTTAATGCGTAAATTATTAGAACACAATTACGGTATTCCTAAAATAATATCATATCCTTAAGATATCGGCGATATCGAAAGTAACCTTTTTTAAATATCTTTATATTTGGACTTCGAATTTTTTAATGTTTTGGAAAATTCGATTATTATTATAAATAAATAAACTTTTATTAACTATTCGTAATTTATATAACTACTATTTATATTTTTAAAGGATGTTATATCTTTCGGTTACCCTAAAGAAAATAAAGGTTTTTTCGGTTCTGGAGTTAATTATAACGTTAAATATTTTATTTCTGTAATAAATTAAAATTTTGATTTAATTTCGTATTCCTTTTTTTATGTCGTATAAAGTTTTATATATAAGGGCTTTTCGGTACCTTACTTTCGAAGGCCTTTATAACTTTTTAATTAATATATTTTAAGACTTAAAAAGCGTTTTTATTTATGTACCTTCCTAACTGCGTCCTTGGTATAGTAAAAATTTATATATTTGAACCACTTTTTATTACTAAACTGGCATTAAAAAATAATTATTTTTTTCTGGTTCGGCCTTAAGTTTTATTTCTTACGAATTATAAGATTAAAAGGGTAAACTTTCGAAAGGGGCACTTTTATAGTTAAGAACTTGTATTTATTACATAATATTGGTATATAATATAAATATTCTTATATTATGGCTTTCCGGCTTTGTTTTAATTTAGAATACAAGTAATAAAATTTAAGGTAATTTGTTTATCGTGAAATCTTTATATATTTATACTTATTATGTGGTGTTATAAATACTTTTTTGGCGTATTTTAGCCAAATTCGTTATTTATAACGCGTAAATAAATAAAGTAATTATAATTATAGTAAGTAATAAAATATAAAAACTTATAATCGTTTGTTAAAAGTTTTAAATATATTATGCATTCCGGAAAAATGTAATATTTTAGAGATAATTATCTATAGTTACCGAAATCTGTTCGTAACTAACCGTCCTGGTCGTATATTTTACATTTTTATATATCGAGGTAATAAGTATATCCTAACGTAATAATTACCCTGGAGGTTATTCGTTCTGGATAATATTTACAAATTTTGGCCGTAATACTTTCGTAAATAATATAATTTTTATAATTTAGGTCGTTATTTTTAACCTTGCTAATTATAGTAATAATAAATTCCTAATCGGCGGCAATAAACCTAATTTTTCTTTATCCTTTTTTTCGTTATTTATATCTCGTTCGGTTGCGTAAATTTTTTTTTAAGTTAAGGGAATTTTTTTTAAAACTTTCTTTTAGGTAAGGAATAATATTCGTTTTTAAAATAACCCTTTTTGCCAGAATTAAAACATTTAATTTTAAGTTTATTTTTTTTAAATTCCGTTAAAATAATATTAGCTTTTTCCTGGGATTTATCCTTTATTTTTTTAATATTATTAAAACGTTTATCGTTATTTCGTTTACCGGTTTCTTTTTAAGATATCGATTAAAAGTACGTCGGTCCGTAGTAATAACCTTATCTATATAATATTTAAAAGGATTTATTTTAAAAAATTTAAATATTTTATCCTTAACCTAAAGTTTTAAACCGTCGTCAAAAGGAAAAAATAATATATCTTATAATAATTTAGAAATAGCCGTTAGCCGATTAAATTTAATCGTATACTTAATTACTATCGTAATCTGCTTAAATTTATGCATTTATTTAATTACATATTATTATTTATTTACGTTTCCGAATAAAACCTATATTTGTTTTTGAAAAATTTTCGTAATTGTTAAAAGTATAATTAATAAATCCATAAAATTATCAGGATAATTTATCAAATAATCGTTAAAAATAAGTTCGAATTAATTAAGTACTTTTTCGGTAAATAATTACGAAATGGCTATTATTTTCTGGTAATTTTCCGTTAAAAAATTTTCGTACCACTTAATGTAAAATTTGGCCTTAACTAAAAATCCTTTTACGTTAATAAACCTATCATAAAGCTTAAAAGAAATTAACTTATAACCTTTAATATCACATATTTCATAATAAGCAGGAAAAAGTATAGTTCCCTTTCAGTCGTAACCAAATAAAAGGGCTACTAAAATTATAAGGCGGAAAGTAATTCTTAAAAAAAGTACAAAAGCCTTTTTTTTAATTTATCGAACAAGTTTGGGATTCTTTTATCTAAGGTTTATAACTTCCTTAACTAAAAGGTCCAGTTGCTTATCGGACGTAAACTCCCTTTCCTTTCTTTTTCCAACTTCCGCATTAAGTTCCTTTTTAACCTTTTTCTTCTCTTAATCGGACTTTTTTGGTTAAATTTTAATAATCTTTTTAAGGACAAAAGTAAATTATTATTAGGAAAAGAAAAACTTTCCTTATTTCTTAGCTTTAATGGTTACAAATACTATATTATCGATTAACTAAAAAACTTCCTTAATAAAAGGTAAATTATTTAATCCGGTTACTAATTTTTTATTAACTCCTAACGGAAATTAAATATGCTATTTATTTACTAAACGTCGTTTTATAATATCGTTTATATTAAATTCAGGAAAGCTTATATCTAACTGAACCTTAAATTATTCGATAATTATTAATTAAGAAATTATTAAAATATAAAGAACCTATTCTATATTTACTTAAAAATATAAATAATATCTAAAATAAGGTTTTTAATTTGCAGGTAATAATAGCATAATAAATAAGATATTTGTTAAAAAGATTTACGGACTTTTCCCTTAATCGGAAAATGACGCCTTTATTTAAAAACTTAAATTAATAACTAAAAAGCAAAATTAAATAAATATTATCTACATAAAAAACCGTTTATGATATATTCATTTAGGATTTAATAAATATATCGTGGATCTATATAATTTAAGTAATCTAATTAAATCACTCAAATTACCTCAATCACTTTAATCTTAGCGAAAAAAGTCAAATTTTCCTTTAACTGAAATTTAGCCGTTTAAAACCTGCGCCAGGTTCCAAGGACGGGTTTCTCTAAGACAGGAACCCCTATTCCTATACTATAACAGTAATATCCAATCGAAATAAAATATTTTTTGCCGTAATTATTTTAACCGGCCCCATGAAAAAAGATTAATAATATCGGTATTAGCCGTTTAATATAATTAACGTTATTATATCGTATAATATACGAAATGTAAAAATAAATCTGGGTTTTTTAAAGGAATTGGTAATAATTGCGGAATTTTTTTAATAAAAACTGTATCGTTTAATAGTTAGTTATTATCCGTAATCCGGTTAAAAAAGTAATCGTTTTACGGAATATTATTTGTATTAAAAATATGGCCGGTTTTATAACCAGCCGACGGAAAAATTACGTTTGGTACGCCTTAATTAAAACCGCATAATTTAAAAAGTAATAAATATGAGTTATTGTTTTTGGGTTAAAAGATAAAATATTTACGAATTATTAATTAAATTATTTATATTATTAAATAACGTATTATTAGGAAAAACGATAAAGAAAATTTATTAGATGGACCGTTATTTTTAAGCGTATTTTTATTAAAGTTTTGCGATATTTCCCTTCTTTATTTAACGTAATTAAAATATTTAAAAATTATATTATGCGCGATAATTTCGAATTCGGCGACAGTTAACCGAAAATATATATATTTTGTAAAGTTGGTAAGCTGCATTTTCGAAGAAAAATTTTCGATCGAGGTATTTTTAACAGTTCCGTATACGTTAAACGCTTCCTTTATTAATAGTTCGTATGGGTTACGTAATTTTGTAAAAATAATGCAAATATACGAATATTATACATATAAAAGATAAAAAGTTCGAATAAGTAAAATTTCGGTAATTTTTGTTATAATTAAGTAATTTTATTTAAAAATTAACGATCCGTTTTTAAGGTTACTTACGTTATATACCTTCCGTTAATATTTTTAGGTTAATAAATACGTATAAATATAAGTAAAAAGTTTATTTGTATATGGAATAAAGTAAAAACGGAAAAAAGATACCGTTTTTTATTATATGGATCGGTTATTTCGGTTTAATTAATTTATATTTTCCGGATATAATTTATTATTTTTTAATTTTTATGGATAAAATAAAAACGTTTCGAAAACCGGTAGAAAAAAAAATCAAATTCGTATATTTTTTAAAAAAAAATTTAATAAATGCTATAAATACCGTTAAATATATTTTTATTTTAATTAGTTATATTTAACAAAATCGAATAAGGTTTATTATACGGTATCCGTTTTAATTTAAGGAAACTTAGAAATTTTTATTTATTTCGTTTATAAAGCGCATTAATAAAATTAAAAAATATAGTCCGGATAATATTAATTGCGAATTAATAAAAGTATTAAATAATATTAAATGTTATTATAACGTTTCGTAAAATTTTTTTATTTTATGATATTAATTAAGACGGAATATAAATTATTTTAACTTTTTTTTTAAAAATATGGTTATAACGACGGATAAAGGCGGTAATAAGGTTTTATATAATAGAACCGTATTAAAATATTATATTACGAATATAATTTTAAACGTTAAAATTGTCGGATTAATATACGATATCGTTTTATTATATCTGGCCATAAAACGTAATTTATTTTGATTAAAATTTTATTATTATAAAGGAAATGATATAATTACCTTAATTACTTTTAACAATTAGGTTATAGTTTTATTTAACGTATAATAAATTTCGTAAATTTTTAATTCTTTTAATATATCGATTTTATTTTACGATATATCCGAAAATAATAAAAACTTACTTAATAAATAAGGTAAATAATTGCCGTTAACTTTAAAAACAACTTTAATTATAATAATTAAAATTATAAAGAAAGGATACGTAAAAATATTTAAATCGGTATTGTAACGAAACCGTTTTATTTTCCGTTTCGTATTATACGATTATTATTTTTTCCTTAGGTTTATAATTACCTGGTTTAAACGCTTAAATTAGTTAAGAGCTAATATTTTTATAAACTGTTAACTTTCGTCTAAGACAATATGGATTACTTTAATTTCGAGTCATAATCTTTCCGGCAAACGGCAAAATCCAGGCCTTTTTACAATAGTTATAAGCTTTCCGTATAACGTATTATGGTATATGCTTATAATAAGGTTTTAGTTAATAAGAATAATAAATTTCTGTTAATTTCTATATATTAATAACCTATCGCGTATTTGGTTTTTTTTTAATACGTTAATTAATCGGTTGATCCGAACGGTCGAATTAGTAATTCGGCTATCGTCGTAAAAAACTTAATTACGGATAAAGTTTTTAAACGTCGTATAAGTTTTTTGGTATTATTACCAGAAATTAATTATACGCATACGGATATTTTGTTTTAAGAGCATAATTTGATAAAATTGGGAAAATTCGGATTCGTCGTGTTTTAAAACGGGGAATAATAATCCGACGTATTCAGGCTGTAACTGATAGACGCGTTAATATAAAAATATTAAAGTATTGGCGTAATATATAATTAACCATTCTTTAAAACATTACAAATGCATTAATAAACCCAAACGGCATTACCAGATACTTATATAACCCGTATTGAGTTTTAAAGGCCGTTCTTTATTAATTTCCTAATTTAATACGAATCAAATTATACCCGTTTCGTAAGTTTAGGATAATAAACCGCTTAGCTTCGTAAAAGCGATTTTTTATCTTAATAATTAATAATAAAAATCTATAATTCTTAACCATAATATTGTTTAATTATCGGTAATCGATTATTAATCATAATTTTCCATTTTCTTTTTAGTACGAAAAATATAAGATATCCCGCTAGTAACTTACAACGTTTAATATATTTTTTACGTAATTTATTTTCGAAGTACTTTTATAATACGTATAATTTTTGTTAATTTAGGTTACATATAAAATATAAGGCAATCGTTTTATTATCTTATAGAATTATTTCGTAATCTTATTTATTATATTTTAATAGCCTTATTTCGATTTGTTTCTTAAAAAGTCGTTTGTATTTATAATATTATAGTAATATTTTAATTATTCTTTCTGGCTTTCAGGGCTGATATTATAAATCGTCGTTTATTTCGTATAATTATGCTCTGATTATAATAATAACGCGTCGTATATATCTATTTCATCCCTTTTTTTGTTCGTATCGTATTCCTTTAAATGGTAAGGTTTCTATCGTATCCTTATGCCTGTATTTACCGTCGTCGTTATTAATTAAATAGTAAAATCTTTTCTCTAAGTCGTTTTTATCGATAAAAGAATTTACCTGGCTACTTTTTTATTCGATTAAGGAATTATATTAATATAACTATTTTTTATCAAAAATTATGTCGTAATTTTATATGAAAATAATATCGCAATCAATAATTTATCTTTGCCCTTAAATAAGGATTTCGAGGTAATTATTTTGGCGGTGAACCTATCCGTTATTATAAATAAATTTGGTACCTTTTTACGTTTTCAATTTCGTAAGATTCGGCTTTATCCTTCTATAATAAGCGTAATTCGTTAATTACTTCTGGTTTGATATAATTCGGGTCGGTTTCGTAATTTATTATTACGGTATAGCATTTTTTTCTAATTCGTATTTTAACTATAATAAAAAAAATTTCTATCCTTTTTATTATCATACATAAAGCTTTTTTAAGGGATATATGCTAACTCCCTTTACTTTTGCCAGCTTGTAGTTTTTTTATAGATAACGTCCATTTTTTAAGGTTTATGCCCGTAATTATTTTAATTATCCTTCCTTCCGGCATAATTAAGCTTCTAGCTTAATAATTTTCTTTTCGTATTATTTAACTCAGTTTGTTAAGTTAATAATTTACTTTTTAAGGGTTTCGGCTTTTTCGACCAGTCTGTCGCTATGGCCCATTCTTTATCTGTCGTTATCGTCGACTGTCTCTAATCTTTTTATCGTTCCTAGTACTAAGCGTTATATTAGATTATTTTGGTTAGGCGTTTTCCGATTTCTTTTTTTATTTCTTTTTTCTTTTCGGGGTTATCGGCGTAGCCACGTCGAAAATGTAGGTTATTTACTATTTCTCGTTGGGCCTTTATTATTATCTAGTAAACTTATTCTTTTTGTATTTTATAGTCATATCATTTATAGTAGTATATAGGGTTTTGTTCGGAGCAACCCTTTCCTTCCGGCCAGTTTCCTTACGTTATAATAATATCGATGTCGTTTTATATAGCCGTAATATATAAGTACTTATACTATCTCTGGTCCTTAAAGTTGCTTCCACTTTAAGTATGGAAGTCGAATTTTTACTTATACATATGTATAACTTGTTACTGGATATATTTTTATTATTTTTCGTATCGTAAGCAGTAAGCTTTTTTGCAATAAATAACGTATAATTTCCCATATCGGTCGGGTTTTCCTAAACATAGGGTTTCATCCCAACTTTTGTATTCTTTAATTTATTTATTTAATTCCTATTATTTGTGTCGTTATTTTTTTTTTATATATATACGAAATATCGACCTTTTAGAGTTAATTTTCTTTATTTTTTATATTTCTGCACTTATTAAATCATTGTTAAACCGGACGTAATGGTACGGTATCGTATAATTACGGCTTTAAAAGTGCTTTAGTTTCTTATAATCCTTTTCGCATTTTTGTAAATACGTTAAAATCTTTTCGTTGTTTAACTATGCCGACAACTACGGCCTTATTATTTTTATTTCCTGGTCGTCCTTCGGGTACCGGGGTCTAACAGTTCTATTATTTTTTAAGGGCGTTATACTGGGTTCTTACATAACCCATCTTGTCGTAATTATAGCATTTAATTTAGTTCTAATCCCTTTTTTACACGGCTTTTAACTTTATAGGTCCTAAATATATACCGTAAGATTTGCTATTTTTTCGTAAAGTATTAGAGTAGGTAAAATATTTAATCTTCTTACCATATTTAACGTTCCTAATTTTTTACGCGTACGGTTGGTCGTCGATCTTAACTATTATCGTAATATAATCGGTTAGGAACTTGAGTCAGTTTTTTATAAAAAACATCCTTTATATTTTCTAAGCCCTTAAAAAATTTAATTATTAACGTTTTTTATCCGTAATTTATTTTTAAGGCTAGGTAAAATAAACGTAATACCGTAATTAAATATAAACCCTTTTAAAGTTAAATTCTTTTTTCGGCCTTTATTTTTTCGTTTACTATACTGAAAATTTTTTATAATATATTTTCGAATTTCTCGTAATTATTATATACCGCTCGTACCTTAGGTAATCGTATTTTCGGTAAAAATAAAATATATTTTCTTAAAGCTGGCTCGAATTATATAACTGCGTTTTTTTTAAGATAGCTAATTATAAACTTAACTCTTAACGTAAAAATTATAAATTAAATAAGGAAATAGTTAAAATAAATTCGGTATTAGGTAAGGTAGTTATAGCTTAATAAAGGTTCCATCGAACGGTTCGGATTAGATAGCTTTAGTATTTTTCCAGATTTCTTAGCAGGTATTAACTAAATAAATTAATTTTCTTCCGAAATTCTTATAACCGTAGGACTTTTACCTTTACCTTCGAACCCCTTCCGGGCCGTTTTAAGTAAGATAATAAAGCTGGCGTTATTTTTTTAAAATTAAACGATACGTTCGTTTATTACGTTTAGCCGTTAAAGTATATTTTCTTTAATAAAGCTTAGTATTATAAAACTTTTTCGTCGTCCGAGGCCATAATATCGTCCGGAACTATATAAATAAGGTTAATAAATTACTGGCTAGTAAATATAATATCGAAAATATTATTCAAAATTCAATAATAGTAATAAACAAAAATTTATAATAAATAACAGCTAATTAATTTAACTAATTATTAAGCTTTAATCGTACGCTTTATATTAGCAATAATGTTATAAAACTTTAAATAATAAATTAAAAGCACAATTACGTTTACTAATAACAAATATCAAAGGTAATTTAAGTAATTAAGTTTTAGTATAAATTAATATTATTTAAATTTATAAAACATAACGAACTTATATATTTTTTCCTTAAATTTTATAATCGGACGTAATCGAATAAATTATGTTTAATTATTTATTACTTAATTGAAAATGATCGAATAAACCGTATCGATTATTTACTATTTAGTCGAAGGTGGTTAAACCGATTTCGTTCGACCACCGCTGGTTATGTGATCCTGAGATAAACGATCGGGACTTTATACGGGTGTAGTTCCGACGGTTTGGGGTAGCCAAGGCTAGCTGGGTTATAATATATATAATAACGCATAAAACCTGGTTATATTACGTTATTAAGGATTAACTTATTAATTAAAATAATTGTTATAGGAAAAAAAGTTATAATAATTAGGGAAAAAAAAGCAGTTCTTTATATACGTATTATAAGCTTATAATTAACCGCCTAAACTAAGCCTAATTCGGAAATCGCTACATTTACCGCATTTAAACTAACCAAAAACAAGGATTTTGACAATTAATAACTTCCAGATACGCTAGATCTGATTGGGCGATAATTAACGTAATTAATGCGTTAACTCCTTTTGGAAGAAATGGGGGGTTATATAATGGGGCTACGTTAAGCCCTAATATGGCACCGAACTTCCGACGGTACCAAGCCACTAGGAACGTGTAGCACGAACGCAGCGCTATATATTTTCGTATATAACTTAGATTTCTAGTTTTCCTTTTCTTTCCTCCTTCGTTAGGAAAAAAAACCTTTTTTAAACCAGTTAATGCAGATCGCACAGGCTAAGCCTTTTACAGTTATATTATATTATTTTTATTACTTTATAATTTATTCGTTTAACCTTTTTATTAATTTCGTAATTTATATTAACCGTTCGTATTATTTTTACTTAGTATTAATTTAACACGTAGTATCGTATATTTTACCGGATTTAACTAAGTTTATATATTATTTTTAAGTTCTTTATTAAAACAAAAACTTATTTCTATAATTTATTAAAAATATAATTTTTAAAATTTATCCCGTAAAATCGTTAATACATTTTTAAAAATCTTCGTATTTCCAGGTCTTATAAATATACGCCATAAAATCCTAATTAATAACTTACTTACTTTCCGTTACTATTTTAACGATATTTAACGGATAATTCGCTGGTTTGGCCTTTTTAATCTATATAGTTGTTTTAATATATACATTAGTTGCTTATATCGTTTACATCGTTTAATTAAATCGCTTTTTAAGTAAAAGGTTATATTAGGTTTTATAAGTTTAATAACCCATGGATTATCTTAAACAAAATTAATATAATCTTATATATTAAATGCTTACTTTTTAAATTAAAATTCGCTTTTATAATTATTTTAATTTTTAAGTTCTTTATAAATAACTACGAACGTTAAATGTACGATTATTATTATTATTATTAAATATATAAATAATTATTATTAAGATATAACTTATATCGTTTTAATAATAACTAATTAATTAATAATAATACGAATTAAATGAATAAGATTCCTAATTATCAGCTATAAGGGATATCAGTTGTATTATATTAAATGGCTAGTTACGTACGTTCTCGTAACGCGTACTGATCTTTAGAGTAGTCTAGCTACGGAACATATATGTTCCGACCAGAGAGATCTCTCCGTATATGGGGTGCTAGCGCACCCCCTGCTAACTGACACTAGCCGTTAATAAGGAGGTTACCTTCTAAGTTTTTCCCATAATGCACTGTACCGTTAGTCGGATAAGAGTTACCTTCTGGCTTGAATCGATCTTAAGGTATTACGGAGCATTATCGTTATCACGTATGAGGTACTTTTACTGGCACAGAATGAACGAGTCAGCGCTTACATATAGGTATAATATCTGTCTTCCTCTCGTAATCCTCCTTCTCTCTCATATGCGAAGATATAATCCCGGGTATGACAATATCGAACAAATAGACTTCGGCATTCGCGACCAATCTCCGCTAGCAATGTGGCAGATACACCTATATACAAAGTCTCCGCCAGCGCATAGTCCATGGAGTCTTCACCGAGCGGTACTCGAATCTCTCCTTGCAGCCTATTGCCGTTTCAATGCGCCGCAGACCATCCAGGAATTCGTGCCCAGGCAACGCAAACGTTAGACGGAACCAGCCCGCTTGAGGTTCCGCATAGTCCGCTCCACTACCGACTAATACACCCTGTTGAGCACATCGCTGGACCATGGCCTCTTCTTCGTCTCCAGTTTCACATTCTTTCGACAACCTGAGCCATATATAAACACCTGCAACGGGCTTGTAGTATGTCAATCCATGGAATTCTGCAAATTGAATAGCAATCCGGGCAGCCTCTCGTAGCCGATGGATGTTGAGATCTACGAGTGTTGCGAGTTTCGGTACGTTTTGAAGGATAGGAGCCACCATAACCGAGGCAGCGTTGCAGAGTTTGGCATTATTAAGGATGGCTTGGGACATTCGCAGCTCTTTATTGGCTTGAGTGACAAGGCATCCCTGTGTGCAAATCTGCGTTAGTGGATTGAATCGTCGTCCAGGAAGGTGGTCAAGCGTACTAATCTGAGGCCGCTGCTTCCAAGGTCTTTGCTAATGCTGTAGAGTAGGTGGATTCTGGACCCGTTGACACCAAGTTTCTGCAAGTCTGTGGAGAGGACAGAGACGAAATCCGTCGACGGCGACTCGAGCCTTTCGCTGCTTCCCGTTGAATCTTGGTCGATTGCACCAAAGGTCGATAGTGCATAGATCTCGTCCGACACGAAGTGAAGATCGGCTTCCTCGCAGTACTGAAGGAGCGCATCGATGACTTCGACTGGGCATATGTGGCCGTAAGGGTTGTGCGGATTACAAAAGAGAATGCCGCGGACGTTACAGGAAGCGTTCTCTGCAGCGGTCTTATATGCCGACACGACTGCGTGCGCAGAATGCGTTTCGTGAAAGGGCACATGCACGGGAATTAGTTTTACGCCGTTTCGAAGCACCGCAGATATCTCGAAACTGCCTACAGGGCGGTAATGGATGAGTGACTGAGCAACTTGAAAGGGAATATCATCACCGGCAGGACGGACAGCAGTTTACGTACCCCACATGGGAGCTATTACCAAAAGCCCATCGCCTTCGTCGCACAGATCGTTGATCAACGTATCAAGTACTGAGCTGCAGCCTGGACCAGTCACGATATGCTCCGGCCTAACCGGAATCCTGGGCGAGAAGAAGTGATTAAAGAACGCTGAAATGGAGGCCAGCAGCTCCGTGGTTCCTCCCAGCCCACCAGCATACGATAAGTGCTTCGCCCTCAGGTCGTTTTTGCCGTTCTTTTTAAGGAGCGAAAGCATCTCAGGGCGAACAAGCCAATTCTCCGCCGTAGCAAGATCGATGTTTGAAGGGTTCTTCGACCCCTGTCGGTGAAGCGGCCGCTTGAACTGCTCCAAGAACCACGCATTGTTTTCTCGGGCCCGCCGCGATAGCATCGTGCGCTTTCAGTGTTGCCGGGAATGATTGGAAATGGAAAGACCATCCTGAATGTCCTAAGCCAAGCCCTCCCTCCACTTTGGATGGCACAGATCGTTATGTTTATCCTTGGGCAACGATTAACTAGCCTCCCGACCTGTGCCCAGTACAACGACGGTTTTTTCGGAGACTGTTAGTTTCCACGTACGCATTTCGCCTTCGATTACCGAGCGTCGATTTTCTTTGAGTGTGTCTCACTAAGTGGCCGCTTTGGAATGTTGAATTCTTGTTGTCGGTACTCGACGGTCATCGTAGAGTTCTCGGTAACCGGCTTAAGTCAAGCAACGTGACACCCCAAGTCTGTCCAAGATTTGTGCCGCCCATTAAACAAAACTCTTTAATGCCCAGATATGGGAAATTATTCTTATTGTTGATTTCTACTCGAGAAAGCTGCGCTTCATATCGGCTGTGCCGTCCCTCAGCGAAGTAACATTCAATTTGACCTGGTGCCCGCCTACAACCACTCCGTTCACCAAAATGTCGGTAGATTCTGTCTTCCATGTTAACGGTAATAACTTAGAGGATGCCAGGAAGGCATACATGCTGCCTAATAATCGTCAGGAGATTGAACGCATGAAGAACCAGCATGAATGGATTAAGGGCTCTTTTGGGGGATTGATTAAAGCTCCGATTGACTACGAAAAGAAGCACCAAAAAGTACTGGACTCAGCGACAGCTGATGGTAACTCCCCTTGTTCTCCCAAAAAACTTACTCCTCTAAACTGTTTCAAGGGACTTGGCTCTCCGATGTTAGGACGCTCTTCCCACCAGAGACTGAGTTGGTGGGATTCGATATCGCGTGAGTCCATGGGGGCGCAGAGACCGATGAACGCGGACTAACGTAATGCATAATAGATCGGAGTTGTACCCGCCGTCGGAATTGCTCCCTACCAACGTTTCACTCCTTACAGGAGATCTGTCGAAAGACCTCCCTGCTGAATGGAACCAATATTTCGATCTCGTGCATCAGCGATTCGTCTTCCCAGGCTTCCCCAGCCAGACAATTAAAGAATTCCTCGGTCGGTTGATGGGATGCGTGAAGCCTGGAGGCTGGATTCAACTTGTCGAGCCTTGTGCGAGCGAGAACGTGTCTGGTCCAGATCCCACGGCTTTTGCGGTGCTGCATCAGCTTGCAAATATGTGTATGCAGTGCCCGAACTCGAGAGACGTGATCCTATCGAAGCTGAAGGAGGGAGGTTTCGTCAACGTAAATATCCAGACTTGTGATATAGTCATTGGAAAATATCAAGACAACAGAGAGATGGACGTGAGAGGGCGGAAGAGCATGCGAGATGCGGTGAAAAACATGTCCTCAATTGCAAGGTAAGTAGGTCCGCAGACGTATAACCAGGGCATGTCTAATATGTTCGTCACACAGCGCGGAGAAGCTGGGAATGCCAAAGGCGGATTGGGACACATTGCTCGATCGCTTCGAAGCTGACATGGCGAAGTACCGTACTGCCGTGCGACATATCATCATTTGGGCACAGAGACCACGGTAAGGGGCATCTTCTGGACTGTCTTTTGGCGAATAAAGAGCCAGGAAGTGCATAAAATTCTTTGAGGTTTAGGATATGAAATACAACCACGGATAACGTACATCATAAGCCACCTGGCCACCCAACCGCGACCACGCCGCCACCTCTCCCTAGCTTCCAACTCCAACGCCTTAAATCAATTAAAACAACTCCTCCTCGTCTTCCTCAGACAATGAGATAACTAGCTAACAAGGTCTCGCGTTGTGACCAGCCTTTCCGCAAGTACCACAGGACCGTTTCTTCGTTTCTGTCCTTGGCTTGCGACCACTACTCTGTTGCGTTTACTGCTTCTCTTGCACGTCCACGTCGTTCTGAGCTTGAAGATCCTGTTCCTCGCCTAGAGTCATGCTGCCTCCTTACCGGAGACGTGTCTTGTTAGTCCACCGACGCCGGCTAAGGGTCTCTAGCTCCCTCGAATAAACCGCATATTAGACTGTACAAGAGCGAGGTTGTACATGATACACTGCGTCCAATTTACAAGGTGGTCAATAGCCCCATAAATACAGGTTGGTGAGCTATTCTGATGACGAGCGGTTCGGTCTTTGACATAACCGGGTTGTGAGGTCGCCTTAGTCGGGTTGTTAAGCGTCTTAGACCCAAGGTTCGCCTGTTATGATCCAACCAACCCAGCTTTTGCAGACGGTTGGAGACGCTGGCCGCTGATCTCCGAGATGCTGCCAAGTTAGTCACGTGACCCTAGGAAACTTGTCGAATGAGGTCGTGTCAGCTAGCGGGGTGTACCGGTCAGCTAGCAGGGGGGGTGCGCTAGCACCCCATGTGCGGAGAGTTTCCCTCTGATCGGAACATATATGTTCCGTGGCTAGATTACATTAACGTGCAGTACGCGTTTTAGAGCGCCTGCAACTAGTTATGCAATATAATACGACTGATATCCCCTATATCTAACAATTAAAAGTTTTATTCGCTTAATTCGCATATATATTAACTGATTAATTATTATTAAAGCGATATAAATTATATATCAATAGTAATTATTTTTATAAACTTTAATAATAATAGCGACCGTACCGTTGACGTCCTCCGTTATTTATATTAATTATTAAATTCTTGGACCGCGTCGGTCGGGGCTTATATAAGTGGATGTGGCTGGGCTAGTCCCCACCCAACGCCACATGTCATCTCTGTGGCGTCCTGTCTATGTTAGGACCCCTGATATCAACAGTTATCTGACAACTGCACGCATAATATAAGCTATTAACATCTTCACTCGCTATACAAATATACCCGTATACATCGTTTAAAGTGCACAGCATTATCATATCGGGGTCATCCGCACCCTGCCATTAGGCAGACCAATCCAGCTGTCGGCCTGAAGTTCGACGTCGTCTACAACCTCTTCTTGCACGATATTGAGCTGATATCGTTTTAACAATTCGGCCACAATTACACGGAGGATAATATCGGCCACGTTCTTTCCAAGGCACTGTCGGGGACCGAAGCCAAACCGCCACATGTTGTATCGCCGCGCCTACGGTATGCAAGAGTCAGCCGTTGTGCAGGGCGAGCATCGACGGGGAATTTGATTACCTGGTCTTTTCGCCCGAGATGTCTATACGGGTCGAAGCTTGAAGCGTTCTCCCAGTAGGGGTTGTCCACGTTGATAGCGTAGGTGTCGACAATAACATTGGTCTGACACGCTTGTTAGCCAACCCGGACCACTCCATTCGATGATAGAATGGTAGTACTCTTCGAGGAATCACGTAACCATCGACCATCTTGTCTTCGTCGGCAGCTTCAGGGTTAGAGAATGCTACGTCCAGGTGTTAGCTGCCCCGATGATAGTGCTAGAGGAACGACAACGATCAAAAATGCACTCACGCAAGATTGGATGTAGTCGAGATGTTTCTAGAATGCATGCAGCCAGCAATGTATCTTCTCGGCAAAGATAATTCTCATATGCTTCCTCTGGTTTGGAAGGATCGATCTGCGTCTGCATTTCCACTCGCACTTTTTGCTGAATATCCGTATGTTGGGCAATTCTGAGAGCATTCCACGACACTGCGTGGGCTGTAACGTCCAGATTCGCAAATAGAGATTCGTCTAGAGTTTGGAGAAGCTGTCCAGCATTAGCGAAGCAAGGTCTGCATGCACGGTTAGAATGCATACCTCTCGCATCGACATTTCAACATTTTCCATTGATTCCCACAAAGATACGATGGCGCCGTCACCTTTCCGGAGAGCTTGTTCATATGCTTTCCTGACGAAGGCCTCCCAATTACCTTGAAAGGTACGAAGACGTGACATAGCGGAGCCAGGAAGATACCTGGCGATAGTGTATCGATTGATACCGCCCATGAAAGCATCTTTGAAGAGCTCTTCCCTTGGTGGACCGAGCCTATACAATTCATCCCGCTGCTCCGTAGTAAGGGCGCCGAAGAAAATACTTGCGACCATAAAAAATGGGCAGTATTTCAAGTCATTTGTTGTATAGATAATGCACTCATTCCCTCCCTCGTTCAGGGTCCGGAGAAACTCTCCAGCCTCGTAGATGAACGACTTGGACCTTCCGACGGATATAGATCGAGTGAAGTGGGATTCAAAGGGTTTTCTGACCCTTTTCCAGTGTTGCTGGCTGACCAATCCAACGCAGGATCCGAGCAGCTCGCCGAAAAGCCATCCAGAGTTGTTGTCAGTGGCTTTGATATGCATGTGAGAGTCTCTGTAGAATGTTTGCACATGCTCCGGCTTGGATATGACGCTGACGACTGGTAAGAAATGCTATATCGTCCTTCGAGTACATCTCTCAGGGGTACACTCACATCTCGCGCTTGAAGCCTGACCATATGCTGTAGATGGGTCCATACTGGTTCCGCCATCTTCGAGAAGCACGTCTACCATTGAAGAACTTTTCCGTTCCTTGACCATTGGGAAACTCAAACGGTACCCCCGGCATATCCCTAATGCCACGCAATTCATTACAGGATTTTCGCAGCTGACCCACGACCTTTCACTGGAATCAGCAGACTGGGCTTGAGCTGGACGTTTCTTCAGGACCCTCCTCACCTTAACGGCTGATGCTATGAAGAATGACTTTCTGACAAAGGCGTACAGAATTGCGATCACAACCAGGGGCGGCAATGCCAAGATGACCGCCTGGGTGGCAGCAGTTTCAAGTAGGATCTCAGAGAGCATCTTGCAGTTGGCTGCAGCGTACACAATGCATGTTTGTCGACAGAGAACGGCTTCATTTCAGAATACTAAAGGCCATTATCGACACGAACGGATAATCGATTACCGTCCTATCATCTCAACTGCTCCGACCGTCAAATCTCCCCGGTGGTGTGGCTCCATACCCAGCGTTCGCCACACGCAAGCCTCGGTAACCGACACACCTCCTCGCGGCGACCGATAGGAGCGAATATACGCCCAAAATAGCACGGACCACAAGAATGTGAGGGTGAGTATCCTTACTAGATGACAAGGTGCGTGTGAGATTCAATTCCTTAGCCCTCGAACTCACCTCCCTTGGGTCGTTGGTTTGCTATACGCAGCTCAACTCTGCCTTACCGACACAATGACAACAATACCCACCAACTTGTGCGATTTGTTCGCTCAGGCTGTCGAAAGATGTCCAGATAACCTTGCCGTCGATCACAAGGAAGGCTGTTTGACTTACCGTGAGCTCGACGAAGCCTCCTCAGCAGTTGCAAGCGATCTGGTGGACCTTGGTGTTAGTAAGGGATCGCCTATACTCCTTGTCACGGCGCATGGAAGTTTCAACCTTATCGCCATTCTTGCTATTCTCAAGTCCGGAGGCTGCTTTGTCCCCATCGATAGAAGAACATGGTCACCTGATATGATCAAATATGTTTGCGCCACAGTCGAAGGTCCGGTCATTGTCAACACTACGGCAGAGCCGTTCACAGCCCCTGATGGGCTCCGCCACGTACTGCACCTTACAAGACTTCCGAAAGCCGGGCTTGAGACGAATCACAACTCCCCACCTCGCCGGATAGAGTCAAGAGACACCGCGTGTATCATTTTTACTAGCGGTAGTACGGGTCGACCGAAGGGTGTCATGATCTCGCACAGGTCCCTATGCTTATACTCAAAGACCAGCCCGGTCAACCTGGATATAGCTCCAGGAGACCGGCTACTTCATATATTATCGGTTGCATTTGATGGTACGTTCTTCATACTGCTGCTTCGAGACTGTACTGACAAGTTCTCCCAGCGTGTGCTTGCATGCTATTCTCAACTCTGGGCAATTGCGGCACAGTGGTTCCTGCACAGGCGGAAGACGTCTTCCACAGAGCCTCTTCCTGCACTGTGATGGCAGCAACACCTTCTCTCTTGAATAATCTGCCGACGCCTACTTCAGAGAACTGCATATTCTCCAGCGTGCATACCATAATTCTGGGTGGCGAGACTGCAACGCCGGACCTTCTTGGGTCATGGATTGACGCCGGAGTACGAGTTCTCACTGCATATGGAGTGACTGAGACGACGTCGATGGGCTCTATATATGACGTCGAGCGAGATCCTCGAACTGGCAAGATCGATCCTTTCTTGATCGGCGGCTTTATGGAGCAAAGCCCTATCTGGCTCATTAATCCCAACCTGGCCATCATACAAGACGATTTTGTTGAGGGAGAAATAGTCATTGCAGGCGATGGCGTCGCTCAGGGATATTACAAAGATGAGCAAAAGACAAAGAGCAGCTTTATCTACTGGAACGGGTCCCGAGTTTACAGAACCGGCGATTACGGCCGATGGGTTAGAGGTCAAGCAGGGGATCGGGTGATCGAATTTCGTGGCCGCAAAGACCGCACAGTCAAGAACCGAGGCTTTCTGGTGAACCTCGATCGAGATGTGGAAGACGGACTCTACCGTGTCGGAGAGTCACTCGGGGTGAAATCCGTTCGTGCCGCCGCAACAGAGAACGGCATCATTGCAGTGGTGACACCGTCAGGTGTAAACACTTCTGCATTGCTTGAGAAAGCAAAGCAGAGTATGTGTTCATACTGCATACCATACCGGATGGAGGCTATTGAAGATTTCCCACTCTCGTCTAATGGAAAGGTGCAGTCCAGGAAGGTTTTGGACATCATTGCAGCCATCGACGAAGGCGAGGGTCCTCAAGTTACTACGAGTGCGACGGCTTCAATATTCCTCGAAACGCCCACAACGAACGCTACAAGCTCGGAAGGAAAGCTCGAAAAGGTGCTTCGTGCCGCAGAAGAAGTGCTTAGAAGTCCTGTCGTGAAGCTCAGAAGACTCCAGGGCGAGGATTCATTTATAAGAATGGGAGGATCATCGCTGCTGGCATTCAAGCTCGTTTCTGTCCTTCGCCAGCACGACTTGCACATTCCCACAAGGGATCTCTTCAAATGCCGGACATTCTTAGAGATTGCAGAACTTGCCACAACAAAGACTTCTTGCTCGGAACACGCAACGTCTTGGATGACCAAAGATCGTACAGCTACACAGTTACTGGCAGACCTTCGCAGGCAGGCTCGCAACACACTTGGCTTGACTGATTCGACTTTCGACGTCGGACCTTTGACTAGTTTGCAGCTGGAATTTGCGTTGCCAACATTGGCTGATAAATCCAGAAGCGTCAACCAAGTCAAGCTGGCCTACAGTGGCACGTACGCCGGTATGATGGAGAGGGCATGGCGCGCGATATGGCGAGCAGAGCCAGTCTTTAGAACCGAGATTTCGTTGATAATCGGATGCGGCGCGCAAATAATTCACAAGAAGCCTTTCAGGAAGCCAAAGCTCGAGATGTACAACTGTCGCAACGACTACGACAAAGCCGTCAAGGAGGCCAGCATGGCCGTCGGGCTGGGTTGCAGGCTGGAGTTCTTCGCGTACTGCGAATCTGCCCCATCATCCACAACCAGCTGCAAAACTAGTATACTTAAAGAGACGGACGAGTTTACAGTCGTTCTCACAATTCATCACAGTTTAATAGACGGCTTGTCTTTGAAGCTGTTGCTGGACAACGTCGAGCGAGTTGCGCATGGATGGTCTGCACCCTGCAGCACTTCAGCGATCGACGCCAACCTTGGACTCATCGCCATGCAGCGAAAACAAGATGTTGAAGCAAGAGAATTTTTTGTCAGCTACCTCAAAGACATACCTCTAGAGAACAGCGCGACCGAGCGACTCCGCATTGGCGCTCAGAGAAAAAGTGACGGCATGGAACAATCCATGAAGACCACCTTCTTCGAGACCTCAGCCGACATGGATGAGATTAGGACCTTTGCAGGCCGAAATTGCGTATCTACAGCATGCATATATTACACTGCCTGGGCAATGGCAATCAGTGTGCTGGAGAAGAGCGCAAATATTGTGGTTGGGGGGGTCTTCTCGAATCGAGCCGCGCAACCAGATCACGAGAACACGATTGGCCCGTACATGTCCACCCTGCCTCTCGTATTCAAGTTTGATGCCAACGAAAGTGTGGCAGCTCTACTTCAGCGAACCATGGATGACCTTACGACAGTGGGTGATTATGCCTGGGCTCGCTCGGATCAACTTGGCATCGGCCGTCGCATGGGGAACCTTCTAGCGATGCAATTACCGCTCCCTGACGAGCATTCGAAACCGCCAGCCCTTCGGGTAGAATCTCTGGAGAATAGTGACTTTCCTCTAAGTTTGCTTGTCGAAGCGAAAGGGAACCTACGAATTCTGTACGACAACACACAATTCGACGACAAGACCATTCGGCGGATTGGCGAACATTTCAAGCACGCTCTTCATAGTCTGCTGTATGAAACTCGGATAGAAGACTGCATGAGGATCAACCAACTTCAGGAAACTGTGCTTAAACAAGCGGAGCAAGTGAGAAGTGAGGTTGGCGAGCAAACAGTGAAGAATGCTCTGGAGCGATCGATCGACCGATTCTTCGGACACACAGCATTAGAGGACTACAATGGAGGCAAGCTCACGTACGGGGAGCTTGATAGGCTGACCAACGTCATTGCACATCATATCAACGCAAGTCTGCCCGATGCTAGAGTCATCGCTCTATATGGCGACGGGACGACCGGTTGGATACTAGGCCTGCTGGGAATTCTCAAGACAGGTCGAGTCTATGCCCCTCTGGATCCCAAATGGCCCATGGATCGAAGAGTTGCCGTCTGTGACACGAGCGGAGCGGCTGCGCTAGTCCTGTCGAGCGCGACGCAAGCATGCGAGGCACCGGCAATTGAGGGCATGAAAGTGTTAGCCGTGGACAGCATGCTCGGTGGCGACCAGAGCAAGGATAATGCCGCGAGACTACCGGATACGGCGTCTCCCAACTCTGACCTTATCGTTGTCTTTACTTCGGGCACAACTGGCACCCCTAAAGGCGTTCCAATATCCAACCGCGGCTTTCTGGCATTGCAAAGCAACCCCGAAGCAACCATGTTCGCAGCCCCGGGGCGGCGGATTGCCCAGTTCATGTCACCCGCCTTTGACTACTGCAACGTGGAGATCTTTTCTGCGTTACTACACGGAGCCACCCTCATCCTTCGCGATCCATTGGACCCCTACGCTCATCTTTCCAAGGTCAATACGGCGACAATCACCCCTTCAGTGCTAGCGGTCATGGACCTTGACGAGTTTCCAAACCTTGAGATAGTGAGATTCTCCCTCCCAGCTAACAAAGTCACAATCTGACCAGACCTCCGTAGGTCTACGCCACAGGCGAGCCAGTAACGGCGGCGCTGGTGAACAAATTTGCCACACGGACGCTGTTCTATAACGCATATGGACCAGCAGAGGTACGTGCCACCTATGCAGGACCGCATGGTTGCTCAAACTGATCCCGATATAGTGTAGCATCTGCACCTCCTTCACACGAATGATCCCAGGAGACGCTGTCACGATCGGAACAGCTATCAACACAGCTCGTATGTACATCCTCGACGAAAATCAACGTCAAGCACCGAACGGTGTTCGTGGAGAGATCTACCTCGCGGGCGTTCAAGTCTTACGGGAGTATATAAATGCTGCCGAACAGACGGCCCGAAAAATTCTACCAGACCCTTGGCATAAGGGAGAGCGCATGTATCGTACCGGCGACTACGGTTCACGCGGTCAAGATGGTCGAATCACCTACATGGGACGTATAGACCGCCAAGTCAAGATACGTGGGTACCGTGTCGAGCTGGCGGGGGTGGAACAGGCCATCATGTCCGGTCCGGCAGACGAAGGAATTGCACAATGCGCTGCGTTCGCTGTTAACGGCACACTAGTTGCATACATTGTATTCGGCGTCGCACGCGACGATTTGGATTTGGAGGATCGGATCACTCGTCTTCGCAAGAGGCTTGGCGAGAAATTGCTTCCTTCTTGGGTTCCGCAGGTTGTCTTGCCACTCAAAGAGTTCCCCAGAAATGTCAACGGTAAGATTGATACCATTGCTTTGGAGGCGATGTACGCCAGCAAGACCTCTCCTCGAGAGACAGTTCCGCCAAGTTCGGCCCAACAGGACATTGAAGCCAAGCTGGCAGAGGAATGGCGTGGAGTACTTCAGCTGGAGCCCAATATGCAGCTACAAAATTCCGATGATTTCTTCAAGCTTGGAGGCCATTCGGTGTTGGTCATGCTGCTTGCCACACGGCTGACTATGGCGTATGGAGTCAAGATCACCGTGCGTGAGCTTCTGCCAGCTCCTTCTTTTAGGGGTCAGGTCGATATCATTCAACGCCTCGTGCGGTCCAAGTCAGACGACAGCCCACGCGAGGCAATTAAGTCTCAAAATCCCGTCAATGGTCAGGACGGCAATGCGTTGGCTCCAGAGGAGCTGACGGAGCTCGAGCAGCAGGTATGGTTGCAGTATCAAGTCGCCACAACCGTGACAGCGTTCAACATTGCCAAAGTCCTACACCTCAGCGGCGCAGTCGATGTTGTTAAGCTGGTGGACTCTCTCAATACTGCTCTCGCATCTGACCCAGTCTTACGCTGCAACATTGTGGAAGGGCCTGACGGTCCGAGGAGAGCGTTGCGCAACTCTGCTCCCAAAGTCCGCCAAGTTGCACAGGTCGACATGAATGTGGAGGTAAACTATCGTTTCGATCTCGCACATGACCACCTTATCCGTGTTCACTTGATCCGGAGCACGGTTGAGGAACGAGACGGCAAATATTCAGCAGCTCAGGTTGTTATTGTGACGTCTCATGTCATCGCCGACTTGGGCACTCTGCAAAACTTGCTTCGGCTCACCTCAAGGGCGTACTGTGGGACTACTCCTGTATCTCATGAGAGGCCGCAGCATCTAGATTCAAGCCGATGGAGGCAGCGTCCGTCACCGGAGGAGCATAGTTTTTGGAAAAGCTACCTGCATGGCCACAGCTACGACGATCGCAAGCCGTCTCTGTTGCGAAACTCTCTCAACTCGTCCCTTTTAGCGACCTTCCAAGGCGCTTCTAGAACCCGCGGGTTCAGCGGCAGGTTGGTGACTACTTTGAACGTGCTCATTCGACGACTAGGCATCACGCACCATCAATTGGGACTAGCTGCCGCCGCGCTTTTGCTGCAGTGGCTCTCAGGAGAAGACGACATTGTCCTCGGTGGCCCGAACGCCAACCGGTCATCGGCGGCGGAACGTGAAGCGCTCGGGCAATTCCTGGATCGACTTCCGATCCGAGTGAAGCTGGCCCGGAGCGCAGCTGAAGATAGTGTGAAGACCACGGCAGTCCTGACTGAAGTGCGCGACTCGGCCCTCAAGGCATTGGCCAATGCGATTTCATTCAGAAACATCCTTGCGGCGCTCGAATTCCCGAATGGAGGGCTCCGCCACCCTCTCTTCGAATGTATGGTGACGTTCCACCCTCGTAGTGCTGGCCTCGACAATTGGCTGCAACTACCAGACTGCAATGTGTCAGCCTCCTCCTTATTCGCCCACGGAGCGAAATTTCCGCTCATGCTGGAGTGGTTCGAGCTGGACTCCGATCGGTGGTCACTGCATATCGAGCACGAAACGAATCAGGTACCGCCGGCCACTGTCGACATTATCGAAGATGCACTAGAAATCATCCTTAATGCCATTGCAGACGAATGCTCAATCTCAGACCTACGAGCCCGGTTGATGGTCCTGGATTCGCCGGACTTAGGGTTGCGCGACAAGGGCCAGCGCTCGAGTTCGAGTTCGAGTTCGAGTTCGAGTTCGAGTTCTAGCCCCCGCAGCTCCAAAGCATCCGGCTACTCGATTTCCGTCGAGGAGATCGCCACGACAATCCAGGGGGGGATGGCTGCCTGCTTGGGGATGAGCAGCGAGATGTTGTCTCCCAATGCCTCGTTCTTCTCGGCCGGAGCAGATTCAACGGATGTCATTGCCCTGCGTCATCGAATGCGGAAGCTGGGCCTCGATATTCCGGTGCGAGCCATATTCGTAGCCCAGAGCCCAGTGAAGCTCGCGGAGCATGTGGTGCTTAATACGGATTACGGTTATGTCTCGTTGGTCTAATATCTTTCTGGACGTGGTTTCGATGGAGAGTGAGAAGGAGGGAGTCCCGAGGTGTACATCCCTAACCTGGATATAATATAAAATATTGTTTTCAACTATAAATCGGTATCTAGAACTCGCTGCATGCTTTTTAACATCATCGTCCCTGCTCTCATTTCTCGTTGCCTTGCGGTGCTTCTTCCCTTGCCCATATCAAGCATGGCCATAGTGTAATATCCAGGCCCCGATGATATTAGCGTTAAGCCTTTCATTTTTTAACTGGCGGGGACATATCTTGCTCAGAGTGGACCGTATGTAATGCTGCTGCGTGATCAGCTGCGTCGGGAACCGAGACACCATGGAAGATCTCCCCCTACCAATACTTTTCTGATGCCTCACTTCTACCTCAAACGCGCCAAAAACTGGCTCCAGTATTGGTCAGTCAGATCACGGAACCCGCTTTGCAAAATGGCTACAGAGAAGAAATTACCAATATGGAAAGTCGGAGCACTGCCCGACGAGCCATTGTGGTACCTTGGATATGGCTCGAACATGAAGGCCAGCTCGATGACGGATCGAAAGATTGCACCACTGGTCACCAAGATCGTCCGCGTCCCGACACACTATGTCACATTCGATGTCTTCGGGATTCCGTATTCGGAGCCTTGCTATGCCAGCATTGAGGAGTTCCCAGACGGCGGAAGCGGGAACCTTGATCTCATTCACGGCAGTGATTGCATGCGGGTTCCATCGATATGCGGTATTGCGCACCTCTTGAATCCGGCTGACTTTCATCGTCTGCTCGTCACCGAGGGCAGCGGCGTGGTGTACGACATCGTCGAAGTCCAGGCATACGAGCTGGATGAAACAGGGAAACCTACCCATGAACCCTTCCCGGTCTACACATTGAAGGCAAAGTGGCCGCAGAGACCAAATGGGACACCAAGTGCCCGATATGTGGTACGTCTAGAGAAGACCAACCTCCTTGCTGATTCTTACTCCGGAAGGAGCCTGAGTGCTAAGCGGATAGCAGAACCTCTTCCTACAGGGCTCGATAGAGAACAAGTTCCCGCCCGAATATATCAATTACCTGGAAAAGTTTCCCAGGTACCACAAGGTCGAAGGGCCTGACCGAACATTTGGCCAACGTATCTTCGATAGAGGCTGGAGACCCTTCCTCAAAAGACTAGTTCGACTGACGACATGGAATGTCGACGAAGATGGAAACTGTCCCATCTACATCGCACTCGTTATCATCTGGCTGTATCGGGCAATGTGGAAGTATCATGACTGTATGCATAGATATATATTCGGAGAAGGCGATGGTGGCAAGTTGTACTGGACGAGAGTGAGAGAGTGAATTCTTGGTTACTACGCTAGATCATCTTGATGTTGAGACAATAGTCTCAAGTCCAAATGACCAGCTCGCTATTTCAGTCAAAGACACCTCGTACTTGCTTGACCTCCTCTCGTGTTTTCTCGTCCCAGATCGGTTCGAAAACATCGTGCAGCATCTTTTCTTCCCCCTTCTTCATCCTCACCGACACCTCTTCCACAGCATCCAATACGCGAAGCACGTTGAGTCCGACTAGATCTCGAATGGATTGTTCCGGCACACCTCGTCTCAGGAGGTCGGCAATCAGCATCGGAAACTTCGAGACATCCTCCAGACCCGAAGCCGTTTGCATCGTGCCATCGAAATCGGAGCCGATCCCAACATGCTTGTAGCCGATACGGTCCCCGACATGCTGGACGTGGTCCGCTACCCTCTCGAGCGTTGGTTGATCAGCATCGGTCAGCTTACGCAGAAATGTGATCATGAAGACCCCGCCGTTGACTTTCAGCATGTCCAGAACCTCATCCGGGCTGTTGCGCGGGTGCTTGGTCACCGCCGAGCTTCATTCTACCTCAGCCCCGAATCCTCAGTCAGGATACAAACTGCATTACTTACCAAGATGAGTGCGAGAAAATCACCGGAGCCGTGGAAATCCGTAGAACCTGCTTTTGGACCGCTACAGAGGTGTGCGAGAGGTCCACGATCCTACCATGATCAGCTGATGCCGGAGATTTGTTGCCCTAAGGCGTACTCACATTCCGATACGATTCATCTCTTTAATCATCGCGACGCCTTTCTCTGACAGCCCGTTGTGAATGGGTCTAGAAGAGTTCTCCAAATTCCCAGCCAGTCAGTAATAGACGGGATTTGTTCGGTCGCAGCTTACCGTCGCGTCGGCATAGAGGTTATTGCTATCATGAGTCAAGGTGATGTAGCGGACTCCCAATCGATGGAAGTTCCTCAGAACACCCGCACTGTTGGCAATCTGATGCAAGCCTTCAATGCCAATCAAGCTTGCTACGCGGCCGGATCGGAAGACGTCCCACACTTCGCCTGAGGTTCGAGCGAGCCCGAGGTCGTGGGGATACAGTTCTAGCAGAGAATAGATGATGTCAATCTGCTGCATAGTGGCTCTCAGACTCTCATAGTGAGCTTCGGTCGAGAAGTCGTTGCTTGCATTTGGCCCCGGACTACGCCCATTGTCATCGTCAGTGGCAAAAGCAGAGTTATGACGGGTCCGCGCACCAAGGCACGTAGGCGCTCCAGAAAACTCCGCCAACACATCCTTTCCGCAGCCGCAGAAGGTCGGTATGAGCGATGGGCATTTCACAAGCATCGACATCCGAATAGCCGACTCGTCCCAAATACCACCCGCGAATCATGAATGGGAAGTCATTATGACCATCTATCCGAACTGTCAGTCCTATGTCCAGAGGGCATGGCCTTCCACGAACTTGCCTATCAGTGGCACATCCGCCAACAGCTCCCGGGCTCGAATGAGATTCTCATCGACCCCACCCATGGTTCACGAGTGGAAAAGGAATCGTTCGCGATTCCCCTGGGCAAATATTGGTTATTGAAAAGTGTCCAGGCTAGTGATATGAACAAGAAGCCAGTAACTGATAGTGTCTTAGCTTACGGATATAGCAGCGGAGGTCAAATGTGCTCCAGAGGAGAGACGGGGGTACTGTCTGTACATACCGAACTCTCGGACTCCGGGGGATTTCACCGTCGTCGAGCGCCGACTGCTCCACACAGTATGCACAGCGAGGAAACGGCATCCCTTCCAAATTCCCGGTGACGTTAACTAACCTTAACGTTAATTAGAGGTCAACTGTCGTAGGTAAGTGGCCTGTTCGTGCGACATCGCTTTAGCAGTATTTTGCCAGCTGCCGCTGACTGCTAGTGGCTGTTTGTGCTGCCTTGATTCTGCCGTACGAGACCGCCAACATTTTTACCTCACTAAAATCAGGAGTCATTTTTAAGGTTGGGGCTGCGCTGTAGCTAAAGCTTTCCCTTTAAGAAGCATCTTTAAGGGTTCAATACCAACTAAACCCTTTTAAAAATACTTCCCACAAAACTAATAAAACCTTAAAACAGGGCCTAATAGATTTTTTTATAAATTTATTTTATGAATTTTTGTTAAGACTTTTAAAATTATTTAATAAGAAATTATGTAATATAATTTAAATTTCAGATTAATTGTTTTTTAATTTTAAAAAGTTAATATTAAATTTAACTTTAAAGGATAATAAAATAAGTATTATTAAGAAATAATTAAAAGTTTAATGTTAAATACATCTTAGGTTTATAACATATTATATAAGCGAAAGGGGTATATAAGCAAACGGCGTACGTTTTAAACCTTGTAATAAACAATTTAAATAACTTAATTATAATATATCGAATTAATTTTAATTAGTCGGATTCTTTTTAATAAACGTACTTATAACTTTTTTATAAATATGCGTATTATATCCGGGCTTATTGCCAACCTTATATTTTCTTTTTAACCGTTTTACGACGATTATTTTTCGCCGTTATTAACTGCATGTTTTTCTTATAACGTTTCTTTTCAGTTTAAAAGCTTACCCTTTTTGTATAATAAATAATGTTTTTTTAAAACCCTTTATCTTTAATTTTATAACGTTAGCTTAAAATATAGTTCGTTTCGTAAACGAAGCGTTTTTTTTAAAAACAAGATAAATTTATATTAATTAATAAATAACTTTTTATTTTAAATTAAGCGCTATTTGAAATATTTATTAAGGTTTCAAGCTACGGGGAAATTAAATTCGCGGCAATAAAGTCAAAACGGGTAGGAATAAATATAATTTAAAAAATGAAATTTTAAAAACTTATTAATAAAATTAAATAAAACGAGTTATTTTTTATAAATCCAGATTTATTATTTGCGGATATGATAGTAACTTGAAATGCGCCGTAAAAACTAAGAAATATTTCTTTTCGTAATATAAATAGTAATCTCGTATCAAGTTGCCGATATAAAATAAATAAATACGTTCTAAAATAGAAAAATAAAATCTGTCCAAAAGTTCAAAACGATAAAAAGATGACTAAGTATACCTTATATAATAATGCCATAATTTATAAAATACTTTTTAAATTTTCTTAAATAGTAATCTTTATAACTGTTAAAGATAAAACAATGTTTTAGTTCTTTTATATACGTTCGTATATATTAATAAAAATATTAAATTTAGTTTAAACTTATGTCTTTAGTTAGTTAACTAATAAAATATATTTTATACCTTAACTCGGATAATAGTTAATGTTAATAATATTAATAGCTAAAAACTTGATTTTTTTTTATAATATATATTTAACGAACCTGTTATATATGCACCTGGGGTTATAAACACTATCCGAAATGGGGCCTTGATTTACAGGTAACCATAGCATAATAAATAATTAAGGGTCTGTTCGTTAAAAACATTAACAGACTTTTTCCTGAATCGGAAAACGACGTCTTTAATTAAAGATTTAGATTTATAGCTAAAATGCGAAATTAAATAGTTATTATTTATATAAGAAATCCATCGTAATATATCCATTCTTAATAAATAAATATATGGTGGATTTGACTGATTTATATAATCTATGTAATCTAATCCAAAATTATTTAAATTACCTAGATTACTTAAATTACCTTGATTTTAGCGCGGGAAAAACCAAACTTTTTTACCCGAAAAGTAGCCGCGAAAAACGTATATTAAGCTTTAAAGGAGGCCTTTTTAAAGATAGGACCCTTTATTCCTATATTATAGTATTATTTCCCCTTCTTAAGAATTTCTATTTTAAAGATAAAAGCCGTAAATCACCTTTTTGTTTTTGGTAAAAAAGGGATATAAAACTTTTTAGCTAACTTTATTATGATAAGTCGTATTTAAAACGAAAATGGAAAAAGAAAACCGCGCCTGAATTAATATAATTTTTGCGACATTTATATTAAGTTAATTAAAAACCTTGGTACTAAGGCCTTTCCTTATTTTTATTATATCCGATTAGGTAAACCTAATGTCTTTTTCGTTTTAAAGCGTTAAAGTTATAACGATTATGTCCGTTATTAAGATTTATTTTATAATGGTTTAATAATAAATTCTTTAAAAAAATGAACGAAACGCAAAATTCAAAATCGTATTTGAGCGTATGAAAAAAATGCAAAAAGGGAACAAAAAATTATTTAAAAAGGTTGGTCGAATTACGGCGTTAATAGAACAAAAATGTAAGATAAGGGATAGCTGTAAGTTAAGTGAGGTAATCGCCAACTAGTCGTAAAGTAAATTCTAAAAAGTAAATGTATTAGGTTACTTTTATCTGGCGTTTTTTAATGCTACCAGATAATTATTTATATTAATAAATAAGTTAGTAACTAGTTAATTACTAGCCGTAAACCTATCGGGCTGTATTTTTATAATTATTTCCCTTCCTTAAAATTATTAGTTCTTAATAACGTTATTATTTATGTCCAACGTAAGGTGTGTATAGGTTAAGTTTATTTTCCGGTTTTATTTCGACGTAATAACGTTATATTATAAGGTTACCGTAATTACTAATACGTACTTATTTAGTACCTGCTTAATTATAATTTTAATCCGTTTTTAATCTTATTATGTTTTTTTTAACGCGTTTTTATTTTTATTTTTTTTGCGTACGTATTCCGTTAGCTTCTTTTTTGCCTTTTTTCGCGTTTTTTTTTTCCGTTTGTATTATATATAATTTCCGTTTCGTTTCCGTTTAATATAACGCTTATTCGTAAGGTATTTTACGAACGTTAATATTTTGATACCGATAATAAATAAGATCTTTTTTAACGATAAATTTTTAATAATAACGGTAATCCGGATTCCGTTCGTATAATAAGCGGTAATAAGCCGTATTATGTTTATATAATTTAACGTTATTTCGATTATTACGTTATTTACGTTTAAATTCCGGATATTTTAAATTACGTTATAATTAATTATTATTACCGAATTTTTTGTACGGTAAATATTATATTTTATATTATAATAATATTTATTAATTTCCGTTTAAATTTCGGTTATTTTCCGAAAAGCCATTGAATTAATTGTTTAATTTATTATAAAAAATTAAAAATTAATTTAATAAGTTAAAAATAACCGTATCCGAAATACCAAAATTAATCGTTTTAATATTATTACGTTCGGTTACCGTTTTAACGTTTTACGTAAAATAAAATTAATTTTCGTTCGTTCGTTATAATTATAAAGATATAATTTTAACGTTATTTTATAAATTTATAAATTTAAGTTTTTTTCGTTAATATATTATTTTTATTTTTATTATTTTCCTATTAATTTCCGATTAAGCATTTATTTAAGGTACGTTTATATTTACGAATACTTTTAATTAATATTATATTATTACGTTTCCGGTTTACGAATATTTTCCGTCCGTTTTTTAATACTTTAACGAAATTTTAAATTTATTTAAAAATTATAATTTTATAAAAGTTTTATTTAAGGAAATTATCGTTAAATTTTAATATTTTAAGCGTTTTAAAAATAACGATTTATTTCCGACCATTAAAAAATTATATTTTAATTATTTAAATCCGATTTTCCGTAAGTAATAAAATTTTATCGAATTTTTTCCGGCTTTTATTTTTTATAAAAATAATAAACGTATCCGTACGTTTCCGTCGTATATTTTCCAATCGTTTTTTAATCGTTTTATATTAATTTTTATAATACGTTATATAAAAAAAGTTAATTAACGTAAAGTTTAATAATTAAAGGTAAAATTTTAATTTTTAAAATAAAAGTTCGATTTCTTTTACGTCGTTTATTAAGGTCCGTTTATTTTCCGATTTATTTACGAAAAATTTATAGTTTAATTTTTTGTTTTTTAATTTTTACATAAATTTTAATTTAATATATATATTTAATAATATTTAATCGGTCCGTTTTCGACCGGTATATAATAAATAATTATTTACCGAAAATTTAAAAATAATTATATAATTAATTTTTACGTTTTTATAATTATTTTATAATTATTTTCCGGCCGGTTTATTATAATTTTGTATATTTTAGGTCGTTTTACTTTTTATATACGCGTTTAATTTTTTTTTTCGTAACGTTATAATATTTTCGGTATATACTTAAAATATTTTCGAAATTTTTACGTCTTATATTTAACGGGCCAGCTTTTTTATTTAATAAGATATTTACGTTACCTTTAATCGTTTTAATAACGGACGATATTTTTTATTACTTATTTCTTTTATTCGTTTATTAAATCCGGTAACGTTATTTAAACGTTATCCGGGTTCCGGTTATATTACGGTTTTAATAACGATATTAAAAATATATTATATATCCGTTAATATTTAATAAATAAGATTACCTTATACGTTTAAAAGCTTATTTATTTTTTAATCGTTACCTGGATATAAAAAAATACGAATTTTTTATTTTTAAATTTAAAGATTTTCGTCGATAATTTTATTTATTATTCCGGCTAAAATTTTATGGGTATATAATATTAATTATAATATCTGTTTTAATTTTTTTTTAATATTTGTATATTTTTTAACGGACGGCCGTAATTTTTTTAAACCGTTTTTTACTTTTTGTATTTATTCCTTAAACCGTTACGGAAAATATTTTATTATTTTCGGATAATAATTATATAGGATTTTAAACAGAAACCGTCCGGTAGATACGTTCGAAACGTTATTATGTATAAATTTTATATTTTATAATAATTTTATTTAATTATTTTAATATTTATTTACGTAATTATAAAAATAATGTTTTAATATTTAATAAATACGTTCCGTTTACTTATCGGTTTACGGATAATATACGGTCGATATTTACCGTTTTATTTTTCGTTCCTTATAGAATTTTGCTTAAAATTAATTTATTAATAATTTATTTTTATCGTTAACGATTCCGGCCGGTATTCCGAATTTATGTTTTACCTTATCGTAAAATAATCGGATTAATTCGGTTACGGTTAACGTTTTAACCGTAAAAAAAATTTTTTTATTTTCGTAAAACGATCGATAATTTTTATAATCGCGTTATATTTTAACTTATTTAAGTTTAAGTTTTTAACAAACCTTATAATAAAATTTAATATAATTTTTTAAAAAGATTATTCCGGTAATAATAAAAATTATAATTATTTATATAATTTATAACGTAATTTTATTATTCTTTAATAATTCGGATATTATTTTTTATATTTTTTTAATAAAAGTTTTTAATTATTAGTTTTAATTTGCGGATATATTTTATATATTTCGTTTTCGGATTATTATAATATTAATTAATTAATTATTTCCGTAAAATACCTTATGATAAAATTACGAATTTATTCCGATAATATAAAATTTTATTTAAATTTAAAAAATATTATTTTTTATTCCGGTTTAACGTCCGGTTATCCGTACCAGTTTTATAATAGTTAAGTTTCTGGTTTATAACTTTCGAATTTAATCATAAAACTATCGGAAAATTTTCTGTTATAATACCGTTTTATTTTTAATTAATTCTTTTATTAAAAAACGTAAAACGTATTAATTATAAATAATAATTTTAATATTAAATTATTTTTTTAAACTTTTCGGAATCCGACCGTAATATAATTATGACTTTTAATTATTATTTAGCCGTTAATTATATTAACGTTACGATTTATATTTATATTATTATACGTAAGTAATAAGTCCGGCAAATATATGGTCCAATATTTTCCCCCTTTTTTCGAAAGTTTTTTGCGATTATAAAACGAAAATTTTCCGTTTTTTTATGCGGATAATAATTACTTAAATTTTAGCCACCCGGAATTTATTTAGGAATTTTACGGTAAACGAATTTTGGGCCGTTTTTATAAAAGGTTTAATTTTTTTATAATTTTCCGAATTATATTATATATTTTCGATTATTTTCTTTACGTTTTCCGGTATTTTATTTATCAATCCGAACTTTTTAAATAATATAAAGATTATATTCCCGTATTCGATTTTTTTAAATATATAATTTAAACCTTTAAATAATTTATTTGCCGGATTAGTAACGTCCGGTTAATATTAGATTTTAAAATCGAATTATATAAAACGGTAAATTTATCGGACTAGCCGTTTTTTAAAATTACGTGATCGTATTTTTATAATATCCTTTAACGTTATATAATCAGTAAATATTAAAAAGGTTTTTTCCGTACTTTTAAAGTATTAATATTAATATTTTAAATTGTTTATAATTATTAATAACTTTTATTACCTTATAATTTATCGTTTCTTAATTAAATTAAACTTCCGCGATTAATATATAACTAGATATTAATATTTTCCGTATTTTTATAAAAGTATTTCAGATATGGCCTTTATTAACGCGTTTAATTCGATTTTGGTATTTTTAAAATTATTTTAATATCGGAATATGGGCGCCGATTAAAAGGTATCCTTTAAGGTTGGAAATACCTTTTGGATATTTTTAAGCTAATAAAATTTTACGGTTTTATTTTTAATTTACGTTTTTTTTAATAATTTCGTAATGGATTTAATAATATGTAAATAATAAGCGTTAAATTTCGGATAAAAATTCGTAAATTTTAAAAAAATTTAAATATTCCGGATTACTTTTAACTTTAGCCATATTTTAATAAAATTAATCCGTCGGCGGTTTATTTCCAAACCGTCGGTATTAATTACGAATTTTAAAAATTTTATTTTTTAAAAACAAAATCGTATTTAAATATTTTCGTAAATAATTAATATTATAATAACCGTTCGTAAATTAATCGGAAATATTCCGCGAATTTTTTTTTGGTTATCCGAATAAATAACGATATCGTTTAAATATATTACGTATATATGGTCCATTAACCCAGTTAATATTTTATATATATAATTTTAAAACGTAATTAATATATTAATTAAACCAAATAATATTACCGTATATTTAAACTGGCCGTAACGCGTTCGAAAGGTAATTTTTTATTCGTTATCTTTTTAAATCCGGAGATAATAATAAGTATCCTTAAGGTTAATTTTCGAAAATATCTTAATAAATTTTAAACGGTTTATAATTTTTAAAATTAGGAATAAAAGGTATTAGTTTTTTATTATAACTTTATTTAGCCCTTTATAATCGATATATAATCGGAAGTTACCGTTTTTTTTAGGTACGAATAATACGGATATTTTTATATCTGTTTTTAAATAACGAATTTGTTTTATTTTTAAATTTTTCCGTATATAATTTTTTAACGTTTTTTATTACGTTTCCGATATAGGGTAAATAAGTCCGAATAAAAACGTTTTTTCCGGAATTAAATTTATCGGATATTTTACTTTTAATAATTAAAATCTTTTTTTTGTAATTTTTTCGGCATATATTTGTCAAAAATCTTTTAAATATGCTAAAAATCTTATTATTTGTTAATATAATTACTTTTTAAATTTAAAAATATCCAGTTTGTCGGTTAATTTTATTAAATTAACGATATAAATTTATTTTCCGGAAAACGTCAAGTTTACGACTTTTTACCTATTAACCTTTTATAATAACCCGTATAATTATTTGCATATAACCGTTTTTAATATAATCCTTAATTTACTTATTTTAAGGCGGGATAATAAAAAATCGGGCGCCTTCCGGTTGCGCCGTATCGCGAAATAAATTTACTTAAATTTTTATTTAATTCCGTTATTATCCGTTATATTAATAAGGATCTTATAAATCCCGTAATATTTAATATACGTATTATTAATACCGATAAGGTCCGGAATATTTACGGTAATTAATCGGAAATTAAACTTTTTTATTAACTTTTTATTTATTATATTAACTTATACCCCGGTATTTATATTTACTTATATTATTATATCCCCGGTATCCCTTTTAATAAATACCTTTTTTTTTAAAAACGGTTTTATTCCAACCATTTTATAATTTTTTACCACAATGTATTAAACGTACATTCTTATTTCGGTTTCTTTTTTAAGGTTATATTTAAAGAAAGGTTTAATTTATTATCGTATATTATAACGTTTTATATAACCTCCGAAAACTATTTTTTATATAATCAGATTTAAAAAATTTCGTATCTTTTTTAAATTTGTAATTAACGGCCTTATAACTTAATTTCCCATAATTATAACATTTTAAAAAACCTTTTTAAGGGTCGGAAATATTAAACCGTACGGATTTATTTCGGTCGGAATTAAATCGGTAATTATCCGAAACCCGAACGTAAAAATATTTTATTTTCCGTTATTTTCTTATAATACTTTTAATTGGTTTTTACTTTCAAAAACCCTTTTCTTAAAAACGTTAAAGTAAAATTATTTATTTTTATAAATATTTTTAATAAAAAATAATCGGTCCTTATTTATTTATTTTTAAATATTTTAATAACGTTCCATTTTATTTGTTATATTATTAATTCGGTTTAATTTAATATTTTTACGTAATAAAATATTTCGTAACTTTAATACTAGTTTAAAAAAATAATTAAATATCAAACGTTTATTATCCCGATTATTTTCCGGGTTTAAAACGTCCGTAAATTCCGTTTTATAAACCAAAATTTTTTATTTAACGTAAAAATCTAACGGCGATTAATCGTTTTATTATCGTAAATTTATAAATTATTTCCGATATTTTCGATTAAAAAATATAAGGTTCGAAAAAAAATTTTTAATAAAGGTTTATAAATCTTTTATTTTTAACTTTTTTTTTATAATTAAAATAATTAAACGTAATATAATACGATTATTAAACGTTTATAATAAAAGCGTTTATATAACTTATAACCTATTAAATATAAATAATTATATTATTTTTTAACCTTTCGGTATATATTTCGGTTACGGTTTTTATTTAATCTTTTTTTTTAATCGACGTACGTTCGGTAAATTTCGGATAATTATAATACGGTACCCGTTTATTACCTTTAAACTTTTATATCGTTATCGTAAATAATTTATAAAATTTTATTTTTTTAATTTATATAATCGTTTCTTACTTAATTATTTATCGGAAAAGTTGCGTATATTATGTATTTTGTTAACGGATAATTTTTAAAATTTATTCGTTATTAAAGGATTTAAATTTCCCTTATTTTAAGCCTTAAAACGTTATTGTTATATTACGTCCGTTATCAGACCGTTTGATTAACGGTTATTAGGATACGTTCCGGTTACGTACGTTAAATAATTTATACTTTCGATAAACGTAATTTTCTTTTTACTGGGGCTTTATGGTAAGTTTTTCTGTATATATTTATATCGTAATCGATCGTTCGTCGGTCGGGTTTAAATTTGTATTTTTTTTTATAAGCGAATTAGGTTTGTTTTATAATTTACCTATTTTGCTTTTAATAATTTTCGCGTTTATTTTTATAATAATGATAAAAGAATTATAAAATAAGGGATAGTTATAAGTTAAATAAGGTAATTATTAATTAATCGTAAAGTAAATTTTAAGAAGTAAGTATATTAGGTTATTTTCATCTGGCGTTCCTTAATATTATCAGATAATTATTTATACTAGCAGGTAGGTCGGTGGCTGGTTGGTTATTAGCCGCAGACCTATCGGGCTATATTCTTACAAAAAGGTTCCAAAAATTTATTACGAAATTAAAATATTTACGATTTTTACAAATCTCTTTTTTAAAAAAGGGCATTTAAAATATTAAAAGAAAGTTTTAAATTAAATTAATTAAACAGGAAAAATGTTAGGAAAGAAGTAACGTTCCGTAAAGGCGTACTAAGTTTAGCTAATTTCGAAATAAACATTATAACGGAAGCGTTCCTTTTCTATTGGAACGCCGTCGGTCTAGATTTGGGTAGAGGACCGTTATCGCCTTCGACCTTGGCCCTATTAAAAACGGTCGGTTAGGATTCTGTTAGTAAAAACCCTTAATTAGGTTTATCATATTCGTTAGGTGCTTAAATATTTCTGATATATTATTTTTAGGTAGGTAATTTATTTACTTATTTAGATATTAAATATTGGTTTTAATCATTCTAAAATTTAATATTTTTTCCATTTCGTATTCGTTATCCGCTTTTTCGATTTCGAGATTTTTTTTAAATAAAGCAATTTTTAAGGCTGTGTTTAATAAGGCAATATAAGAAATTAGGTATATTTTTATAGTTTTTAATAATAATAATCCATAATTAGTTTCTAAGATAACATCTTTAATCTTAAATGGATTAAACGTTTTAGAATTAAGATTATCGCTGGGTTTTTTATTAAAATTTGTAAAATGTTTACAGTTCCGTTTTGTTTCTAATGTAATAAATAATTTTCTTCATTAAAATTAATCCCTTAATTTTTCAATTTTTTATAATATTAAGTTATCCTCTATTTCAAAAATTATCGTTTTGTTTACAGTCGGGTTTATATTATTTTAATTTTTATTATTATTAGTTCGGCTTAAAAGGTTATTATAACAACAACCGATATTCTACGTATAAAATATTCTGGTCGTTAGGTTATCATTTTATATCTATATAGTGTCATATAAAGTAATATATTTTTTTTTTCGTTAACGGATATATTATAGGTTCTATATGTAAATAATAAACATTTAACTTTATTTCAAATAAGTTAATTTAAATTTCAATTTAATCGTTTGATTAATTATTCGTTTAAGCGTAATAAACTGCTAAAAATTTAAGCTTAATACCGATCTGTTTAAAAAAGCTGGTATTAAATTTAGATGTAAAAAATATCTTGCTGTTAGAAATATTTCTTTTTGTAGTTCTATATTTATCAAATAATGTCGAATAAAAGCGTAAAATAATTATTTTACCGTTCTGGTATCATTAAGAGGTAAAAGAATATATTTTTGGTAAATACTTTAATAATTACATATATTTCTTCATATTCACTTCGAATAATTAGGTTTTTCGATATAAGAAAATTAATAATAAAACCCTAAATTATAATATTCTATACCTTATTAACTATATCTATAGGTCGTAATAATTTATATGGTTTATAACGGGCTCTTTTGGCCTTATTACAAATATTACAATCTTTAATTACTTATTTAACGATTTAGTAAAGTTCTGAGAAATTGTATTTTTCGTAAAGTCCTTTGTTAATTTTAAATATTATTCATTATTTATATAAAAGGTTTTCCTAAAGTTTTGTAATAAAATCCTTTTGTTATTAACGGTAAATATAAATTTTGTTGCGAAGTAATAGTTAATCCTTACCGGGTTTTTTAGTTATTTAATTCTTTTTTATATCTTTAGCTTGTAAAACCTTTTAAAGTATATTAATTCCTTTAAAATAGGTTATTTTAAAATTACATATAATTCTACTGTCTTATTTTCCTTAGGATGAAGTATTTATATACAACGTTTGGAGATTTTCGTATCGTAATTCTTTTTTGATTTAAAATATCCCCCAGGATAATTCTTTTTACCATTAACATGGTAAATCTTGAAATTAAATTTAGATAGGAAAATTATTTAGTTTATATAACATTTATTTAGTTTTTAGGTTATTCTAAATCGGGTAAAGTTTTCATAATTTAAATAAATGCTAAATAACTTCCTAGTTTCATTTTAAAAAGGTTCTTATTTTTTAGTGTTACAATAATCGTTAATAATTCCTTATCATTAATAAAATATCTGAATTTTACGTTCTTAAAAGTTTTAAAAAAGTAGGTTACTGGACACTATTCTCCGTTATTTTTAGTTGCTTTAAGATTACTTTAAAAATATAATATAATGCGTTTGTTTTAAGTTGTTGGTTTCTTTTTGTAATTTAGTAACTTTATTACTAGAGCATTAACGATTTTATTTTTGTTTTCTTTAAAGGTTTTTTTTATTTCTTTTAAAAGGTCGATTTCTTTTCCGATATATTTTTTGGTAGTAACTTTGGTTAAAGAACTAATTAGCTTTTTATAATCCTTGTTTAAGGCGTGTATATAACTGGTTAATCCTAGATAATGGCGGATATCGGTAACGGTAGCTTTATTTAAAATTAATCAGTTCTTAATAACTTTGAACTTAAATCTTTAAATGTAAATCTTTTTAAAGGTAATAATAAAGCTTAGAAAATTAAACTTTTATATATTTTAAAAAAGGCCTTTTCGTGTTTAATAATAAGTTAGCCTTTTTAAGCATCTTTAATACTTATATAAAATGTTTCTTAGATGTATTTAAGTTTGTTAAAGAAATGAAAATATTATTTAAGTAAATGAATATAAACCGTCTTAAAAACTTCCCTCGAATAATAATAAATATATATTAAAAGCTGCCGAATTATTCGTTAATCTTTATAATATAACGTTATACTTATAATATCTATAAATATCTTTAAATGCGGGTTTTTATTTTTTCCCCTTAGTTATTTAAATTAAATAATAATTGTTTAGCAAGTTGAAGACTTTAAGTTATTTAGCTTTATTAATATTTTTTATGATACTTATTAACGTTAGAAAATACTTATTTTTAATAAAAATATTATTTAATCATTAATAGTCGTAAATTCGTCAGTATATTAAAACTTTATTCTTATCGATTTTGATTTTATTACCTTTCATTTTAGAAACCATTATAACTGGATACCTTATAGGTAACTTAAATGCCCGACTATTTTTTTAAAAAGTTTCTTTAGGAACCTTTTTAAAAAACCTTCGCTTTTTCTGGGTTTATATACTAAACCTCTTAAAGCTTTAGATATACTTTATTATAATAGGAATTTTATAATTCTATTAATTATAATTAAGTAACCTTTAGCAGATTCGTTTTGTAAATAATGTTTTAAACCGGTAGTATTTAAAAGGTATTATTGTTATAAGATCTGAAATCTTGGCTGTTTTTAATTATATAACATATTTCGTAAGAACTTTTTATATAAAATTATTTTAAGAAAGTATTTGGTTTTTCTAGTTATTACGGAGGTTATTAAAACAAAACTATGGCGCTTTTAAAATAATATCGTCTTTTAAAATATCGGTTACGTAAAAGGTAACCTTTTTAAGTATCCTTATATTTAAATTACGAATTTTTCTATCTTGCGGAAAACTCGACCGTTATCGTAGGTAAATAAGCTTCCGTCGACTGTTCGTAATTTGTACAACTGCTATTTATATTTTTCAACAATTTAATTTTTATTACTTTAAAAGAAATAGAGTTACTTTTTGTTCCGAAATCGGTTATTACGTTAAATTTTCTATTCTTATAAAGAATTAGAATTTCGATTTAATTTCGTATTTCTTTTCTGCCATGTATAAGGTTTTATATTTAGGGGTTTTTCGGTACCTATTTGGAAAATCTTTAGGATTGTTTATTTAATATGCTTTAGGGACCAAAATGTGTTTTTATTCGCATATTTTTCTTGTTGTATATTTGCTATAATAATTGTTTATATATTTATACCATTTTCTGTTATCGAATTAGCATTTAAAAGTGGTTATTTTCTTTTAGCCCGTTTTTAGGGTTTTTATTTTACGAATTATAGGGTCGGAAAATTCAACCTTCGATCGGGTACTTTATAGCTAAAAATCAGTATTTAATGTATAATTGTAACGAACCTGTCATACATCCACTTGGAGATATAAGCAGTATCCGAAATGGGGGTTCTTAATTTGCAGGTAACAATAGCATAATAAATAAGGTGTTCGTTAAAACGGTTTGCGGACTTTTCCCTTAAATAAAAACGGTATAATTACCTCTAGTTAAAAGCTTAAATTGATAACTAAAAAACGAAACTAAATAAGTACTATTTATAAAGGAAACCATCCGTTATATATCCAATTTTAACAAATAAGTATATCGTAAATCTGTTTAATTTATGTAATTTATGTAATTTACTTTTAGATCACCTAAATTACCCAGATTAATTAGATTACTTAAACCTTAGCGCGGAGAAACCAAACTTTTTCTTGCCCGAGGTTTACCCGGTCGGAACCTGCCTTAAAAATCTCCGAAAATAAGTTTCTCTAAGATAGGAACCACTGTTCCTGTACTATAATATTATTTCCCCTTTCTAAGAATCTTTATCCTAAAAATAAAACCGTAGGTAACCTTTTTTGTTATTTATTTAGAAAGGCTTTTTCTAAGCTTTTTTTAATTAATTTTATTATAATAAGTCGTATTTAAAAGGAAAAAGGAAAAAGAAAATTACGCCCAAACTAACGCGATTTTCGTAACATTCGTATTAATTCCATAAAAATATTTGGTATTAAAGCATTTTTTTGCTTTAATTATATTTGGTTCAAAAAACCCGATTATTTTTTTATTTGAAGGCGTTAAAGTTATAATTATTATATTCGTTACTAAGGTTTATTTTGTAATATTTTAATGATAAATTCCTTAAGGAAAATAAACGAAACTTAAAATCGTTGGTTCCGGAAATAACGAAAAATTAAAAATAGTTTTTTAACGTTTTAAGAAATTACGAAAAGGAAATAAAAGGTAATAAAAAAGGTTAATTAAATTACGGCGTTAACAAAACGAAAAATTAAAAAAGTTTATTAAAAAATTAAAACGGTTACGTTTTTAATAGGATTTTTTTTTAAAAAAAGGGCCTTAAAGATATTAAAAAAACGGAAAAGGTTAGAAAAAAAGCAATATCGTATGGAAGCAAAATAAGTACGGCTTATTTTCGAAATAAATACGGCAATAAAAGTATTTATTTTTTTCGGCTAAAATACCAAAAGTTTGGATTTGGGTAAAGGGCCGTTATCGCCTATAACCTTAACCGTATTAAAAACGATCGGTTAGGATTTTGTAAGTAAAAGTTTTTAATTAAATTTATCGTATTCGTTAAGTACTTAAAAAGTTTTTATATGTTATCTTTAAGTGGGTAATTTATTTATTTAATCAGGTATTAAATTTTATTTCTGACCGTTTTAAAGTCCAGTATTTTTTCGATTTCGTATTCGTTATCGTTTTTTTCGATTTCGAAATTTCTTTTAAGCGGGACGTTTTTTGGGGCTAGTTTTAATAAGGAAATATAAAATATAGGGTGTATTTTTATGGTTTTAGGTAACGATAGTTTATAGTTAGTTTTCGAAATAATTTTTTTTAATTTTAAACGGCTTAAACCTTTTTATTTTAATTTGGACAAAGTTTAACGTTACGTTTTGTTTTTAACGTAATATATAAATTTTATTTCTTTTCGTTGAAACTAATCCCTTAATATTTCTTTTTATAATATTAGGCCATTTTTTGTTACAAAAATTATAACTTAATTTAAAATCGGACCTATATTATTTTAATTTTTGTTATTATTATTTTTATTTATGGAATTATCGCGGTAATAATTGGGACCTTACTTGTTAATTATTCTGGTGGTTAAATCGTTACATTATATTTATATATAACTGTATAAAATAATATACCTATGTTTTCGTTAACGGACGTATTATAAATTCTTTACGTAAATGGTAAAAGTTTAACCTAATTATCCTGCTAATAATTAACGTAATTTCGAAAGTATTATTTTAAGGTTTAATTTAGTTATTTTGTTTATTTATTTATTTAAAGGTAATAAGTTGTTAGAAATTTAAATTTGGTATTAATTTGTTTGAAAAAATTAATACCGAATTTACATAAAAAAAGATTATTTCGATTAAAAATAACTTTTTTTTAATATTTTATATTTATGAAAATAATATTATATAAAGGTATAAGTTAGCTCTTTTATTATTACGGTTTTTTTAAAAGGTAAAAAATATTTATATTTAATAAGTTTGTTAATAATAACTTATATTATATCGTATTTAATTCCGGTAACGGGATTTTTTAATATAAAGAAATTAATAATAAAAATTTAAGTTATGGTATTTTATATTTTATTAAATATATTTATAGGTTATAATAAGCTATACGGCTTATAGCGAATTATTTTAACCTTATTATAAATGTTATAATCCTTAATTATTTATTTAATTAGTTAACGGAATTTAAAAAAGTTATATTTTTTTTAAATCGTTTAGTAATTTTAAATATTTTTTAATATTTATATAAAAGGTTTTCGTAAAGTTTTTTAATAAATTCCTTTTGTTATTAATGAAGGATATAAATTTTACCGCGGAATAGTAGGTAATTTTTATCGTTTTTTTTAAGTTATTTAATTTCGTTTTATATTTCGGGTCGTAAAAGTTTTTAAACTAGGTTAACTTTTCCGGAATTAGTTATTTTAAAGTTATATATAATTATATTATTTTATTATTTTTATGATATAAGATTTATATATATCGTTTGGAGATTTTTAAGTTATAATTTTTTTCGGCTTAAGATATACGTTTCGATATTTCTTTTGTTTTTAATATAATAAATTTTAAAATTAAAGTTAAATAAATTTTTTTGTTAATTTTTATATCCTTTATTTAATTTTTAAGTAATTATAAATCGAATAAAATTTTTATAGTTTAAATCAATATTTAATAATTTTTCTTTTTTAAATATTAAAATAATCGTTAATAAGTTTTGGTTATAAATAAAATATTTAAATTTTACGTTCTTAAAAGTTTTAAAAAAAAATTTATTATTAAGTATTATTTTCCGTTACTTTTTAGTTATTCTATAATTATTTTAAATTTTTTTTTTATGGTTTAATAATTTAATTACCGGAACGTTAATAATTTTGTCTTTAATTTTTTGGAAAACTTTTTTAATTTCTTTTAAATATTCGAATTCTTTTTCGATATATTTTTCGGTAACAAGTTTAGTTAAGGGACTGGTAAGTTTGCTGTAATTTTAAATCAAAAATCGTACGTAGCCGGTAAATTTTAAAAATCAACGGATATTAATAACGGTAATTTTATTTATGATTGGCCAGTTTTTGATAGTTTTTAATTTTGAATTTTGAATTTAAATTTGTCTAAGGGTAATAATAAAGTTTAAAAAATTTAATATTTGGATATATTAAAGGTTTTTTTTTTTGCGTTTATTAACAGGTTAACTTTTTTAAATATTTTTAATATTTAAATAATATATTTTTTATATTTGTTCAAAATTTTTGAATAAATAAAAATATCGTTTAAATAAACGAAAACAAATTTATTTAAAAATTTCCGTAAGATCGTAATAAGTATATGTTAAAAGTTAATTAAAACGTTAATTAATCCTTATAATATAACCTTATATTTATAATATTTATAAATAATTTAAAAACGGGTTTTTATTTTTCGTTTTTAATTATTAGAATTAGATAATAACCGTTTAATAAATTTAAAGTTATAGATTATTTGGCCTTATTAATGTTTTTTTATATAATATTTATTTTTAATAATAATATCGTTTAGTTATCGATAATTATATATTCGTTTATATATTAAATTTTTATCTTTATCGATCTTAATTTTATTATCTTTTATTTTTGGTACCATTATAACTGGATACCTTATAGGTAATTCGGATTTTTATATATAATCTTTTTTAAGGTTTCGTAAAAAGCTTTTTTAAAAAGTTTTAATTTTTTTAAGGTTTATATAGTAAATTTAATAAAATTTTAAATAATATTCTTTTTTAATAGAAATCTTATAATCCTATTAATTATGGTTAAATAATTTTTTTTAAGTTCGTTTTTTAAATAACTTTTTAAATCGTCGATACTTAAAGGGAATTATTAATATTAGGTTAAAAACCTTAGCTTTTTTAATTACGTAATAAATTTTATAAAATTTTCCCTTAAAATTATTCCATAAAAACGTCTATTTTTTCCAATTAATTCGGGGGTTGCTGGAACGAAATTACGGTATTCCTAAAATAATATCGTATCTTAAAATGTCGGCGATATCGAAAATAACCCGTTTAAAATATTTTTATATTTAGATTATAAGTTTTTCCGTTTTGCGGAAAATTTAACCGTTATCGTAAATAATTAAGTTTTTATTAACTATTCGTAATTTATATAACTGCGGCTTTTATTTTTAAGGAATCTGATATTTTTTGATTACCTTAAAGGAAATAAAATTTCCTTCTACTCCGGAATTAATTATGGCGTTAAATATTCTGTTTCCATAATAAATAAAGATTTTGATCTAATTTCGTATTCCTTTTTTTACTTTATATAAAGTTTTATATATAAGGGCTTTTTGGTATCTTGGTTTCGAAAGTTTTTATAAATTTTTAACTAATATACCTTAAGGGTTAAAAAGCGTTTTTATTCGCGTACTTTTTTAGCCGCATGTTTGGTACAGTGGTTTTCTATATATTTGAACCACTTTTTGTTGCCGAACTGGCACTTAAAGACGATTATTTTTTTTAGCTTTTCTTTAAATCTTCTATTGCGCGAATTATAAGATTAGAAAGGTAGATTTTTAAAAGGGGTACTTTTATAACTAAAAATTCGTATTTATTATATAACATTAATAAATAACATAAATATTTTTACGTCATGGCCTTCCGACTTTGCTTTAATTCAGGATATAAATAACAAAACCTAAGGTAATTTAGCTATTAAGAGATTTTTATGTATTTATATTTATCATCTGGTTTTATAAACGTTATTTTATTATATCCTAGCTAAAAGTCGTTATTTTTTTTAATTCGTTAATAAATAAAGTAATTATAATTATAATAAGTAGTAAAATATAAAAGTTTATAATTATTTATCAAAGATTTAGGGTATACGGTATATTTAGAAAGAATATAATATTTCAGGAATAACTATTTATGGTTACCGAAATCTTTTTATAGTTAACCGTTTTAGTCGTATATTTTACATTTTTATATATCGAAATAATAAATATATTTAAACGTAATAGTTGCCTTAAAGGCTGTTCGTTCTGGATAATATTTATAAATTTTGGCCGTAATATTTTTGTAAATAACATAATTTTCATAATTTGGGTCGTTATTTTTAATTTTGTTAGTTTTAATAATAATAAATTCCGAATTAGCGGATATAAGGTTTAATTCCTTTTTATTTTTTTCCTTATTATTTATATTTCGTTCGGCTATAGGAACCTTTTTTTTTAACTAGAGGATTTTTTTAAGGGTTCCCTTTTTTCGCTGGAAAATAATATTCGTTTTTAAAATAATCCTTTTTATTATAATTAAAATATTTAACTTTAAATTCTTTTTAAAATTCCGTTAAAGTAATATTATTTTTTTGGGAATTTATCCTTTATTTTACTATTATTATTAAAACGTTTATTATTATTTTATTTACCGGTTTTTTTAAGGTACCGATTAAAAATACGTCGGTCGGTAATAATAACCTTATTTATGTAATTTTTAAAGGGACTTATTTTAAATACCGGAAATATTTTATTTTTAACTTATTCCTTTAAGTTATTATAATAATAAAAAATAATATATTTTATAACAGTTTGAAAATAATCGTAAAAAGGTTAAACTTAATCGTATATTTAACTGTTACGTAATTTACTTAAACATATATATTTATTTAACCGGAAATTATTATTTATTTATATTTCCGTATAAGGCTCATATTCGTTTTTTAAAATTATCGTAACTATTAAAGATATAATTAGTAATATTTAACCAATGGTCGGGATGGTTTATTAGGTAATCCTTAAAAATAGGTTCGAATTAATCGAATATTTTTTTTAACGAATAGTTACGAAATAGCTATTACCTTTTACTAATTTTCCATTAAAAAACTTTTATACCATTTAAGGTATAATTTGGTTTTTATTAAAAATGTTTCCATATTTTTAAACTTATTATAAGGCTTAAAAATAATCGGTTTGTAACCTTTAATATTAGGTATTTTATAATAAATAGGAAAGGATATAATTCCATTTTAATTTCGACCAAATAAAGGAAAAACTGGAATTTTTGGACGGAAAATAATTCCTAAAAGGGGTATAAAGGGTTTGTTTTAAGTTACTGGGCAAATTTGGCGTTTTCCTTTTTGAATCTTATAATTTCCTCGGCTATAAAATCCAGTCGTTTATTAATCGTAAGCTCCCTTTCCTTTCCTTTTTTAACTTTTATACCTTATTCCTTCTTTTTCTTTTGGTCGGATTCTTTAGGTTAAAATTCGATAATCTTTTTGGAAATAAGGATAAATTATTATTAAAAAAAAACCTTTCTTAAACCCTGAATTTTGGTAATTACAAATATTATATTATCGATTAATTAAAAAACCTTTTCGATAAGTGGTAAATTATTTAATCCGGCTATTAATCCTTTATTAATTAATAACGGAAATTAAATATGTTATTTATTTATTAAATGTCGTTCCGTAATATCGTTTTTATTAAATTTAAGAAAGTTTATATTTAATTAGGCCTTAAATCTTTCGTTAATTATTAATTAAGAAGTTATTAAAATATAACGATTTTATTATATATTTATTTAAAGGTATAAATAATATCCAAAATGGGGGTTTTTATTTTGTAAATAATAATAACATAATAAATAAAATATTTATAAAAAAGCTTTAAGGATTTTTTTTAATTAAAAAACGGTATAATTATTTTAAATTAAAAACTTAAATTAATAATAAAAAAACGAAATTAAATAAGTATTATTTAAAAAAAGAATTATCCCTTATATATCCAATTTTAATAAGTAAATATATCGTAAATTTATTTAATCTATATAATCTATATAATCTATTTCCAGATTACCTAGATCCCCTAGATTAATTAGAATACTTAAAACTTGGCGCGGGGAAGCCAAGTTTCTCCTTACCCGAGGTTTACCCGGTCGGAGCCTCCCTTAGAGACCTCCGAGGACAGGCTTCTCTAAGACAGGAACCCCTGTTCCTATACTGTAACAATAATATTAGTAAATAATATAAATATTTTTCAATTATAGCTTTCTGGCTTTATTTTAACTTAAAGTATAAATTGTAAAACCTTGAGTAATTTGGCCATTAAAGGACTTTTATATATTTACATTTATTATCTAGTTCGGTAAGCATTCTTGCCTTATATTTTAGCTAACAACTATTGTTTTATGATTCGTAAATGTATAAAGTAATTATAATTATGGTAGGCGGTCTAATATAAAAGTTTATAATCCTTTGCTGGAAGTTGGGGCTTAGGGTATATCGGGCATTCTTGCAAGTTCGCAGAGCTTTGAAAATAATTATCTATAGGTACCGAAATCTTTTCGAAACTAATTGTTCTGGTCGTGTATTTTATATTCCTATATATCGAGGTAATAAGTATATCTTAACGTAATAATCACTTTAAAAACTGCCCGTTTGGATAAAATTTGCAAGTTTTAACCATAATGGTTTTATAAATAAACCAATTTTATTTATCTGGATCGTCGTTTTTAACCCTGTTAGTTATTGCAATAATAAATTCTTGATCGGCGGAAATAAAGCTTATTTTCTTTTTATCCTTTTCCTTGCTGTCGGTTTTTTATTTGACCGCGCGGACATTTTTCTTAGGCTAAAAATCTTTTCTTTTCTAGAATTTTTAGGTAAAAAGCGATATTCGTTTTGGTAATAACCTTTTTTATTATAATTAAAACATTTAACTTGGATTTGTTTTTTTTTAAATTCCTTAGAAGCGGTGCAAACTTTTCTGGAAATTCTTTTTCGTTATTGGGGCGTTTATTATTACTTTGTTTGCCGGTTCCTTTCCTTTTAAGGTACCGATTAAAGATGCGTCGGTCGGCGATATTAACCTTATCAGTATAATTTTCGAAGGGTCTAGTTTTAAGTACCTTAAATATTTCGTCTTTAACTTACGGTTGTAAGCTATTATAAAAAAGGAAAATAATGTACTTCCTAACAGCTTGGAAATTATTATTAAACCGTTAAACCTAATCTTATATTTAATTATTAACTTAATTTCCTTTAAATCGTATATCCGTTTAATTATATGTTAGTATTTATCACTATTTTTAAATATAGTTTATATATTTTCTTTAAAGTATTCGTAATTATTAAGAATCTTATTAATAATATCTTGGAAATCGTTAGGATAATTGGTTAAATAATTCTAATATTACGACCTTACTGGGTCTTAGCCTCGGGAAACGGTCGCCCCATTTACGATAAAATTACGTAATATAGATTTAAATAAATATCTTAATCCATCTTAATCCATAATGATGGATTTAAATAAATATCTTAATCCATCTTAATCCATCGTAATAGATTTAAATAAATATCTTAATCTATTTTAATCTATAATAATAAATTTAAATAAATATTTTAATCCATCTTAATCCATCGTAATGGATTTAAATGGATGTTTTAATTTATCTTAATCTACCAAAATAATTAAAGATATAAACATTCATTTATTTTCTTATAATTTAAATAATACCAACTTATAATATAACTTAATTACCCAAATTACCTTAACATTTATTATTACTAAACGTAATTATACCTTTAATTTATTACTTAAATTCCCATAATATTATTGCCAACATAAACCGTACAATTAGGGTTTAATAATTAATTAAGCTAATTAACCGTTATACGTTATAAACTTTTATTTAATAATATAATCAAACTTTAAACAATACGCCATACCGTTAACATATCGGATAATACCCAAAAGCCTACCATATAACAATATAAGGATACGATTAAGGAATTTAAGGAAACCATTTAGCGCTTTAAGGCCCAAATTAATATTACCAAAACCAGCGAAGTCAAAATTAAACCCAAAAAATCCGAACCTTACGACGGAAAAGGTAACGTACAAAACTTTCTTACTTAGGTACGCGTTTATTTCCGTTTTAAGGAAATTATTAATAAAACCGATAAAATCCTTATAATTACGGCGTTCCTTAAAGGAAACGCCCTAAATTAATTTGAATTTACCTTACGAAACTACTTAAAAAATAAAAAATCGGATTAACAATAAGTTACCAAAACCCTTTTCCAATATTATATCAATTTTGAAAAAAAATTAAAAACCAATTTCGGAAACCCAGATAAGGAAAAAACCGCAATATAAAAAATTTTCGATTTAAAATAAAAAAAACCAACGTCCAAGTACGTAATAACGTTCAAAAACCTAATGGCCAAAACGGAATGGGTAAATAAAGAAAACAATAACCTAATTAATATCTTTTATAAAAAGTTAAAAAATAACGTTAAAAATAAAATTATTAAAATAATACGCCTTATTACCCTGGACAAATATATCGCAAAAATAATCAAAATTAACAACCGACAGTATAAACGATAACAGGAACGAAAAGAACAATTTATTCCCAAATCCAGGTTTACGGAAGCCAACCAAACTAAAAAACGTAATGTACCTTTTATTACCCATAAAACGGCCCCAGGATCCATAAAATTAAGGATAGCATAAAAAAAAAACTGGAGCCAAATTAAATGTTATAATTATAACAAAATGGGCCACTTAAAAAGTTAATATAAGGCCCCTAAAAAACAACAGCATAACGGTTAAACCCCGGTACCCGAAAAACAACCAAAAAACAAAAAGGCCGTTACTTTCGGTATGGTTAGGAAAAAAGAAAACCCTAACCTACCCCCGGAAGCGCAAAAAGGATTACGAAAGGCTAAGGCCCTTTCTTAAGCCGCAATCATCCGATAACGCGCTACCATAACTAACCTAACGGTTACTTAATGGTTACAAAAATATAAAGGATAGAAAAAATTAATACCAAAAATATAAATATCTCGAACGTAACAAAAAAAATAATAACGACAAAAACAATAAAAATTAAATAAATAAATTAAAAAGTATTAAAGTTAAAACGAAACCTTATATCCGGAAAAGCCCGATCGATATAAGAAATTACATACCATTTATTATAAAAAAACTTACTGCCCCCAATACGCGAAATAACAAAAATATATTTAATAACGACTTATACGCATATACAAATAAGGATTCGATTTCCATACGTAAACAAAAAACGATCCCAAGGATCAAAAATAATACAAATATTTACGTACCCAAACTATATAAAATACCATCGACCTACTTACAGCCAAAAAAAGTTGGCCAGAAAAAAAAGGTTACCCCGAATAAAACCTTATATATCATTATAAATAATATAATTATAAAACATAGGAAAAATGGGTCTACCAAATAATAATAAAAGCCCAAAACGAAATACTAAACAATCTTTATTTCCGTAAAAGTTATATTAAAAATCCGGAAGAAAAAAAAAAATATAAAAGGAAATTAACGAATAACTAACCGAAATAACTTAATACCATACCCAGTATTAAAAACGACAAAAGTATCAAAAATAACTAATAACGATAACAAACGAAAAATAAACTACGGTAACGGATTAATCGGAAAAAGCAAAAACCCTTAAAGAACAAATTAATAATTTAAGGAATCAAATCAAACAATATAAAAAAAAAATCCTTAAACTAAAAACTTAATTACGCCGGCAAAAAGGATAATTAAAATAATTATAAACGGAAACCCCCCAAAAAAAAATTACTTATAAGAAAGTTACAAACTGGCAAAAGCAAAAAAAATTAATACGTACCTTTTAAAAAAACTTTATGCATAATAGTAAAAAGGATAAAAATTCCTCCTATTATAATTAAAATACGAATTAGGAAAAAATAATATACCGCTATAATAAATTACGAAGCCGACCCGAATTATATCAAACCGAAAATAATCAATAAATTACGTTTACCATAAAAAAATAAAACCGAACCTTATAAAGTCGAAAATACCGAAAATACTAAATTCACCTATAATAACAAATAAGTTAACCGTAAGATTAATTATTTCGAAACCTATATTTAAAAACGAAAATAAACCATTAATTTCGACATTATTTTAATACGGAATTACGACATAATTCTCGGCAAAAAATAGCTATACCAATATAACCCCTTAATCGATTAAAAAACTAGCCAGGTAAAATTTATTTTACCCTTCATTAATAAGAAAAACTTAAAAAAAAATCTTACCACTTAATTAATAACGACGATAACAAATATAGGCATAAGAACATAACAGAAATTTTACCACCCAAAAGAACACGATATATACAAAAAAAAGGACGAAATAGACATATACGACGCGTTATTACCATAATCAAAACACGGCTACACGAAATAAACAACGATTTACAACAGCAGCCCCAAAAACCAAAAAAAATGGCCAAAGTATTACCGCAATACCACAAATACGAACGACTTTTTAAAAACCAAATCGAAACAAAATTACTAAAATATAATAAATAAAATCACGAAATAATCCTAAAAAATAACAAAACGATTACCTTTTATCCCATATATAACCTAAATTAACAAAAATTATACGCATTACGAAAATACTTCGAAAACAAATTACGTAAGGAATATATTAAACGTTCCAAATTATTAGCAGGATATCCAATATTTTTCGTACCAAAAAAAAATAAAAAATTATAACTAATAATCGATTACCGGCAGCTAAATAATATTACCGTTAAAAATCGTATACCTTTACCCTTAATCATTAAAATAAAAAATCGCCTTTATAAAACCAAATAATTTATTACCTTAAATTTACGAAACGGATATAATTTAATTCGTATTAAACTAAAGGACGAATAAAAAATAACTTTTAGGACCAAATACGGATTATATAAATATTTAATAATATCGTTCGGATTTATTAACGTACCCGTAACGTTCCAAAAAATAATTAATTACGTATTACGTAAATACCTGGATATTTTTGTTATTTATTATCTCGATAACATTTTTATTTATTTAAAATCGAAAAAAGAACATAAAAAATACGTTTATAAAATTCTTTAAGTTTTACAAAACGTTAACCTTTTAATTAACGCCGAAAAAAACGAATTTTACAAACAAAAAATACCGTACCTAAAATACGTAATTATCCCAGGATATATTAAGATAAATCCCAAAAAAATAATAACAATTTAAAAGTAAAAAACGCCTATTATAATTACGAAAATCCAGGCTTTCCTGGAATTCGCTAATTATTACCGGAAGTTCGTTCGTAACTTTAATAAAATCGCGATACCCTTATCCAATTTAACAAAAAAAAAAACCGAATTTTAATAAATAACAAAAACAAAAAAAACCTTTTAAAAAATTAAGGACGTAATTACTAACGAACCAATATTAATCATATACGACCCGAACCGTCCCGTAAAACTAAAAACCGATATTTCGGATTATACGTTAAACGCAATAACCGGATATAAAAACGATTAAAATAACTTATATCCCATTATGTTTTATTCTTATAAGTTAAAAGGAGCCGAACTAAATTACGCCATTCCAGATAAAAAATTTTTAACTATTATTAACGCTTTTAAAAAATTTAAATATTACCTTAAAGAAAACTTACATTAAGTTAAAATATATATAAACCATAAAAACCTTACCTAATTTACCACCACCCGAAAACTAACAAAACGATAACTCCGTTACGCAAAATACTTTTCGGAATTTAACTTTATTATCATACATAAAAAAAAGTTAACAAATAACAAAGTAAACGCTTTCAGCAAACGACCAAACCTCGAAAAAAAAGTCCTAAAAGTTTTATACCAAATATTCGACCTAACGAAAAAAAGATATATAAAAATACGACAAATTATAACAATCAGAAAAATAATACCTAACCTATACCAAAAAATATAATAATATAACGATCAGCTACCAGAAAACGAAAAAACCGACAAAATCCAAATACCGGAGGAATATTAAAAAAAACTAATACGCAAAATATACGAATATTAATTATACGGATACCCTAAAATCCACAAAACCATAAAACGATTATAACGTACATATTATTTCTCCGGAATAAAGTTAATAATTAAAAAAATTTTACGAAAATATAACTTATATAATAAAACCAAAATATAACGTTATAAACCATACGGAAAATTATAACTATTACTAATCGCAAAACGATTATAAAATTTAATTACCTTTAATTTTATTATTAAACTATTATTATCAAAAAATCCAATAACGGATATATATTATAATAACATCTTTATAATCGTAAACCGATTTACAAAATTTTTTTATTTTTTATTATTTAATAAAAATATAAACGTAAAATAATTAACGTATATTTTTTTCAGATACCTGGTTAATATACATAAACTTTTAATAAAAATTATATCGGATAAAAGTACCATATTCGTTTCAAAATTTTGGCAAAACCTTATAATATAACTCGGTTTAAACCATAAATTCTCGAACGCTTTTAAATTACAAACAAATAACTAAACGGAAAAAACCAACCAAATACTTAAAACCTACCTACGGTATTATATTAATTACGAACAAAATAACTGGGTAAAAAAATTACCAATAACCTAGTTAACATATAATATAAATTATTACGAAAGCATTAAAATAATACCAACTAACGTTAATTTCGGTTTTACGCCAAAAATATACCGAAATTTACAAAAAAAAAAATTAATTAACGTTAAAATAATACTTACTTTAAAATAACTTAAACGATTACATACGGAAATAAAAACAAAACTTAAATTCGTACGTACCTAAATACAAAAATATTATAACCAGAAAAAATTAAAAAAATTAACTTTCCAAAAAGGGAAAATAATTTATCTAGTTACCAAAAATATCCAAACTAAACGGCCAAACAAAAAACTCGATTTTAAATATATCAAACCATACAAAGTCGCGAAAAAAATTTCGAAAAATAATTACCAATTAAAATTACCCCCTAAAATCAAACTATATCCCGTTTTTTATGTTTCCTTACTGGAGTTAATAATAAACATAATCCAAGTTAATACGGAACAAAAAAAAAAGATAACAAAAAACGTACCGGTATAAAAGGTCGAAAAAATCCTTAATACCAGGAAAAAAAATAACAAAAGATAATATTTAGTTAAATAAAAGAATTACTTAAAGTTAAAAAATATATAAAAACCGGCGGAAAACCTTACGGAAACCTAACGCCTTTTAAGGAACTTTTACTAATACCAACGACGTTAAAATTAAAACCATCCCAAATAAAGTTTTGCAAAAAATAAGTAATTTCCTTATGGAAGGCGTTAATGGCAGCGGAAATTTGGCGTTATTTTTTTTCAAAACGCTTTTATTTTTCCAGTTCCTTTAAAAAAACCATCCCGTAACGAATTAATTCGGAAACTTTTTTTCGAAAAAGGGTTTGCTATTTTTTAAAGCAAAATAAACGAAATATAACCTTAATTATTTTTAAGAAGGTATTTTATATATCTTATTACGCCTCGACCAGCAGTTTTTTAGCTGCCTATTACGTACGATTAAAACGATCCTTTTTACGATTAACGTTATTAAAAAAAAATAATAAGATACCGGATCCGTTATATTTACGACCCGGATATCGGATGTATTCGTTATAACGACGAAGGTCGTCGATCATTTTATAAATAAAGCTATTTTTGAAACAAAATATGTACGGTATTACTTCAAAACCGAATATTCGAACGTAAGCAGCAAAAAAAGCGGTACTTTCCTTTTAATTAAAACGACTGCAAGGTTTACGGTTAAACATACGACCCGATATAATAAAAAAGGAAAACTTACCAAAAAAAATTTTTAAAAACAAAAAACTGGAAAAAGAAAAATTATATTACGACCTTACTAAATCTTAACCTTAAGGAACGGTCGCCTTATTTACGATAAAATTACGTAATATGGATTTAAATAAATATCTTAATTTATTTTAATCCATAATAATGGATTTAAATAAATATTTTAATCCATCTTAATCCATCGTAATAAATTTAAATAAATATCTTAATCCATCTTAATTTATAGTAATGGATTTAAATAAATATCTTAATCTATCTTAATCCATCGTAATAAATTTAAATAAATGTTTTAATCCATCTTAATCTACCAAAATGATTAAAAATATAAATACTTATTTATTCTCCTATAATCTAAATAATACCAGCTTATAATACAACTTAATTACCCAAATTACCTTAATATCTATTATTACCAGACGTAACTATACCTTCAGTCTATTGCTCAGATTCCCACAATACTACTGCCAACATAAACCGTACGACTAGGGTTTAATAGTTAGTTAAGCCAGTCAGCCGTCACATCTAAGCATAGATTCGAACTAATTAAACATTTTTTCATTAAGTAATTTCCGAAATAATAATTATTTTTAGCAATCCTTTATTAAGGAACTTTCGTATTATTTGATATAAAACCTGATTTTAACTAAAAACCCTTTTATATTCGTAATTTAACTATAATACTTAGGGGAAATTAACTTATAACTTTTAATATTAAATATTACGGAATAAATGAGAAAGAGTTTAATTTCTTTTTAAGTTCGATCGTAACCGCATAACAAAAGAATTAGGGTTCTTAAAATGGAAATAGGAATTTTAAAGAAAGGAATAGAAATTTTTATTTGTCCGGCGAATTTAACGTTTTCTTTGTATAACTTTATAACCTGCTTAGCCATAAAATCCAGCCGCTTTTCAGTTATAAGTTTTATTTCCTTTCCTTTTCCGATTTTCGCGTTATACTTTTCCTTGAACTTTTTTTCTTTTTAATCGGACTTTTTAAGCTGGACTTAAATAAATTTTTTAAGGGCAGAAAGAGGTTGCTATTAAAGAAAAACTTTCCTTAACTTTGAACTTTGGTAAAAGGAAATACCATGTTATCGATTAATTAAAAAGCTTTTTCGATATAAGGTAAATCGTTTAATGTAGTTATTAATCTTTTATTCACCAATAACAGGAATCCACTTTATTATTTATTTTTAAAACGTTATTTTATAATATCCTTTTTATTAAATTTAAAAAGCTTATTTATAACTGGACCTTAATTTATTTATTAATTATTAACTAAAGAACTATTAAGATATAACGAACCTAATATACATTTACCTAAAGGTATAAGTGATATTCTAAATAATATTTCATTTGTAAGTAATAATAATATGTACAAGGTAAAGTGTTATTGATAAGGTATCAAAGCTATATACAAGCTGACGCCTGGTCCACGACTGTAAGTACATACATGCACCGTCGTCGTCTAAACACGCGACGCGTCCAAATACATACATACACGACTGATAACACGACGCGTCCAAATACATACATACACGACTGATAACACGACGCGACCGGAGGACACACTCCAAAAACCGTACCCAAGGCGGGCCGGGTGAAAAAACCGTATAGGGGTCATAGCCACGGTGACAAATTCGATTACGTACACGATATTTTTGATTGGTTCCAGAGCCCCGCCCAAGCTCCAGCGCCCCCAACCACTCCAATTGGCGCCGCCACGACAAGAGCAGAAGCTCCAAATGGTCCGTGCACTGGGTTGGCGGCCCAGAACACGTTGTCCCAAGCTGGATTCGAACCAGCTGTCCTGTCGCAAGCTGAGGTTGCCCAAGCCTGCAGCAAGCGCGCGAAAAAAGGACACCCAGGCTCGCGACCACTGAGCCATTAAGACAAGTAATAATAGTATAATAAATATTTAAGCGTTTATTCGTGAAAGATATTTGCAAACTTTCCCCTTAGTTGAAAACGACGCCTTAAATTAAAATTTTAAAAAAATAATTAAAAAGCAAAATTATATAAGTACTATTTATATAAAAACCCGGTTGTTATATATCTATTCTTAACAAGGAAATATATCGTAAATCTGCCTGATTTCTATGATCTATATAATCTAATCCAAGATTACATAAATCACTTAAATCCCTTTAATCACCTTAATCTTAGAGAGGGAAAGCCAAGCTTTCGTCACCCGAAAAGCAGCCGTAAAAAGCCCATACAAGGCTTTAAAGGGAGGCCTTTTTAAAAACAGGGACCCCTGTCCTGAACTGTAACAATATAAAGGTAAAATATAACTTTATACATTAATAAATGATAATGATAATTTATTCTCTGTTTCCTGTTATATTTATTTAAATCTTTTACCTTTTTTAATATTTATAATTACCATATCCGATATTATAAAAGCCTTTTTTATCAGATTCTTTAAAGTTATAAATACATTGTTTTAAATATTTTATTTAGTAATTATCGCTTTAACAAATTCGAACTATTTACGAAATACTTCCGGATTACGATATAACATTTATTAATAATTAATTTTAATTGAAATAAGTTATAAGTGTTTTTTACTGTTAAATAAAGTACGTGGTTTATTTAACCTTTATGCGTATTACGATATTTTAAGTAGGTAATAAATTCGATATATCGTAAAAGGATTAAAGCCGGACAAGAAACGTTTACAGATCTAACTTAAAAATGTAATCGCTAATTGGTTTCTTTTCGGTCAGCGTTAGATTTCACGGATTACGAATAATATCGGTTCGGGTATAATAACCGTACTGTTAGACGTTTAACACAAATTTAAAAATAACATATATGGAATATAATTTTTTAAGTAATGTTGTAAATTTCGTTTTTTACTGTATATAACTAAGTTTATTTTTTCTTTTTTTATAAAACGTCTTATATTATTAATATAAGACCAATTAATAAGTAAATTTAAAAAGGTCACAATATTAAAAAATTGGGCCTGCTTTTTATGTAGCTCGTTTGCTTAATTGATGATTTAATTATTATTTCTTAAAATTTAACTTTACTAGTATTAATTCTTTAAACAAAGAAAACTTACCTTGGGTTTGAAATATTATAAGGATTCATTATTAACCGAATAGTAAATCATCATTTATTATAATAAATAAATATAATATTTCCATAGATATATACGAATATATATAAAAAATTTAAGCATTTTTTATTATCAACGGCTACAAAATATATTATTTAATATATGCTTTTCTTTTTCCCCTAGGCTTTAACTGTTCGACGTATTTTGTTTATTAGTTTTAAGACGAAATTTCTCGTTTTATATTACAAACCTATTTTAACGTTATTAAACTTATATTCTGAACTGAGGCATCTTTCGATTTATATAACTAATTTCAAGCTGTTATAATATCCGAGAACATTAGATGAAGCTTTTAAAAACTAAAACTTGTTTTATTTAGTTTTTTGGGTTTTAATATCATGAAAATTTTACTTCTATCATATATTATTTTTTTGAGAATTTAATACTTCCATTATTTTAATCGGAATTTTGTAATCATTATATTTTAAACAATGATGATATTAGGTAAAGCTTAAATTTTATATACTTTTGGAAATATTAAATATTTTAGGTTGTACTGTTTTTAAAAAATAAGCGAATTTAATTTATAATATGAAGGATATTCATTTTATGATTTAAAAAGGTTTTTATTAAATAACCTGAGATTTTTCATTCGTTAACTTTAAATTTATATTTTAATATAATGAAAAGAAAATAACGTTATGTGTTATTTCATAGTTTTATTTTGGGGTAATAATTATAAAAGTCGAATATTATTAAAAACTATTTTCAATATTATCACGGGTAAAATATACGTTAAGGATTATATACCGTTAAATAAATTACAATTATATATCTGTATTAATAAATCTTATTTTATGCGGTTGTATAATATTAAAATTTTATGAAGTATTTACTTGACGGAAATTTATAATAATTTATTAGGTACCTTAAAGTTTAAAAATTAAATGTAATAATTTAAAAAGAAGCTATTAAAAATAAAACGGTTATTATATCTAGTTTTATTAAACGATATTAATATTGTTTTAATAATTATATAATATTAAATATTATAAAGAAAGTATTTATATATAAAGAGATTTCAGGATATTATATAATTACCGATAAACTTTTTATATAATTAAGATTAAAAAATAAGTAAAAGACACAAAAAGTAATAAACGAGGTAAAATATATACGACTATATAATATTAGGTATTAAAAGAATACTTATAAATAAAAGATTTAGAGATAATATAAACTTTTTAACAGTATTTAAAGCTAATTAAAATTAAACATTAAACGAAAAGATATAATATATAACAAACGCAATAAAGCTCGTATAATTATATAATATTAAGTAGTATGAAAATATTAATTATATATAAAAAACTCAAAGATATTAAAAGTTTATTAATAGTATTTTAATTATTTAGAATTAAAAAAAGGATAAAGGTTATGAAATATAATAAACTGGGTAAAGCTTAAACCCGGAAATATTATTAATATTAAAAACAATATATAACCATTTATAATCTATAAATAAGGTTTTTTAATAATTAAAAGGTTATAACCGAATTCGACAATAATATATATAATTAAAATTAAGATATATACGAAACCTAAAATTGTATAATTATAACTATTTAAATAATTAAATTTACGGAAGTTATTAAATATTAATTTAAAAGTTAGGTTCATTTCTTTTAACGAAGTAGTAAGATATAAGACATGAATTTATAACCTTAGATAATATATACGACTTCTTTTTTCATTTTAAAATATTTAATCTAATCTAGCAATTCTTTTATATTATAAACACACAAAATAATACTACTTACCATGGTATAATCTAATACTATGTAATACACTTTACCATACTTTAATAAATCATGATACGTAAAATTAATTAATGTATACTTAAATTCTTAGAAGCATTTTCTAATACTTAAAATCCTTTTTATAATATACATCTTTATATATTTTAAATGATTATATAATATAAACGCATTTAATAATAAATTAAAAGATGTTTTCTTTAATCGTACTTATAATATATTTTAAATACGATTTAAAAGGTTTAAATTTCCGGCCAGCTATGTTTAATTTATTAATAGCGCTTTCGCTAATGAATTTTCCAATAAATAATTTTAAAGCCGGATAATAATTTTTGAGATTAAAATATAACTGAAATTATTAGTAAACCTATTTATAATATAACATAATTTATGATATTATTTTAAGTTAAACAATCTCGTATTAATTATATAAGACTTAAATATTTCATATTTTAAAATACATTTTAAGGAAAGAATATATTGTACTTAATTTGTTTTAAATCTTGGGCTTATATCATAACTGTGTATTAATTTAAGAAAGAATTGAATATTAAAAATATTTTACGGTTTAAAATTGTTACAGTACAGGAACAGGGGTTCCTGTCTTGGAGAAACCTGCGCTTTGGAGCCTGGTATGGGCTCCTTCCGGCTGATTTTCGGGTGAGGAAAGCTTCGCTTTCCCCGCGCGAAGACCATGGTGATCTGGTAGATCTGGGTGATCTGGAACCAGATTACATAAATTATACAGATCTACGATATACTTATTAAATCGAAGATAGTTATATAACGGCCGGTTTTTTTTATACATAATACGTATTTAATTTTCGTTCTTTAATTATTAATTTAAATCTTTAATTAAAGGTAGAATTTTCTGATTAAAACAAATTCGTAAACCTTTTTAACGAATATTTTATTTATTATATTATTATTCTTTATAAATTAAAACATTTATTTCAGGTATTATTTATATTTTTAAATAAAATTATAATAAGTTCGGTATATTGTGATAATTTTAAGCCCAGTTAAGTAAAACGCTTTTTAACTTTAATAAAAATGATATTATTACACGACATTTAGTAAATAAATAATATATTTAATTTGCGTTATTAATTAATAAACGATTTATAACCGGATTAAATAGTTTACCCCTTCTTAAAAAAGTACTTGACTTAATTAATAATATAGCAGTTATTACTATTAAAGTTAAGGGCTTAAAAAAACTTTTCCTTCTGAATAATAATCTATCCCTGCCCTTAAAAATTCTATCGAAAATTAACCTCAAAAGTCCTGCTAAAAAGAAGGCGAAAAAAATGGCGTAAAAGCCAGAAAAAAACGGAAAGGGAACTTAGAGCTAAAAAACGACTGGACCATATAGCTAAAAAAGTTATGAAACTTAGAAAGAAAACGTCAAATTGGCTTAATAATCCCAAAAAAATTCCTGCGCCCCTTTTAAAAACTATTACTTTCCGCCCAAAAACCCCAGCTCCTTTTGTATTTAATCGGAAATAAAAAAGACCTATACCCCATCCCGCCCATTATAGGATACCTAAAATTATAAATTGTAAATTAATTTCCCTTAAGCCTTATAATAAATCTAGGAACATAGAAAATCTTTTAATTAAAGCCAAAATTTACCTTAAATAATACAAAAACTCATTAACGAAAAGTATCAAGAAATAATAGACATTTTATAATTACTTGCTAAAAAGATATTTAATTAATTCGAGCTCATCCTTAAGGATTATTTAAGAAATTACCCCGACGATTATCTAAATATTACTAATTATATTTTTAACGATTACGAACATTTTAAAAAACAAATATAGGCTCTATTCGGAAACGTAAAGAAATAATAACATACGGTTATATAAATGCAAAACCCTAAACAAAGTATATTAACCGTTTAATAACTATCTTGAAATTATCAAAAGATACGTTATTTTCCTCTCTTTATAACGGCCTAAAACCTTAAATTAAAAATAAAATATTTAAGGTACCTAAAACCGGACCTTTTAAAAACTATATTAACAAGGTTATTATCGCCAACCGACGCATTTTTAATTGGTACCTTAAAAAAAAGGAACCAGCAAACAAAATAATAACAAACGTTCTAGCAGTAATAAAGAAAGAACAAATCTTAAAAAAAAGATAGAACCGCTTTAAAAAGAATTTAAAAAAAAGAAATCCCGGATTAACTATTTCAATTATAACAGGCAAAACCATTTTAGAAGCAAATATCGCTGCCTACCGTCGAAAATTTTTAAGCGTTATATATAAATGCTATATCGCAGAAACGATAAAATAATACAGCTATATATAACCTTAAAATAACTTACTTTTAAAAGAATTAACTTAATTTAAAAATTTATACAATCCGAATGAACGAAAGGAAATTAAATAATTAAAAGGGAACGATAAGGATTAATTATTATTTTATAGCAAGATTTATATCCCCAGCTAGTAGCAAAAGGAATTTGTTAAAAAATTTTACGAAAAGCCTTTATATGGATACCAAAAAGTATTCAAAATTACGAAACGACTTCAAAAAAATATAACTTCCCAAAACTCTACCAACCGGTTAAACAAATTATTAAAATTATAATATTTGCAATAAAATTCAGGTAACTTACCATAAGCTATATAACTTATTATAAACTACAGATATACCTAATAAGGTATAAAACACCAGAACTTAGGATTTTATTACTAGTTTGTTTGTATCAAAAGATCCAATTATTGAAATTAAGTACGATATAATATAAATAATAGTTAATAATTTTACCAAATATAAATACTTTTTAGCTTTTTAAAAACTATAACAACGAAATAGTTAACTTAGGCCTTTATTCGACATTATTTGAATAAATACGGAATGCTAAAAGAATTATTTCTGATCGAAATAAACTTTTTATATCCAAATTCGGTACTAGCTTTTTTAAGCAAATTGGTATGAAGCTAAAATTTTCGATAACTTATTACCCCGAAATAAAAAGTTAAATAAAACGATTAAATTAAACCTTGAAATAATACTTTCGCAGTTACGTTAATTATTAATAAAATAATTACGTTAAACTTTTGCTGTTTATATAAATAGCTTATAATACGTCCGTTACCTAAAATATAGATATATTATCTTTTATACCTATATACGGGTCTGACATAATAAATTAACGACCTAAATAATTAATATATAAGGTACCAATTATTATTAGGATAATTCCGCGAATAAAAACTATAATAACAAAAGTTAAGATGATATAAGTACGGTTTTAAACGAAATTACAGTTTGTATACAGAGAAATGGCCTAATATTATAATAATAAAACATTAAGAGATTAATTTTAATAAAGAAAAACACAATATAACGTTCAGCTTTTTACAGATTAAAAAAAAGGATTTAACGATAAATTTGACATTAAAAAAATTAAATCGTTTAAAATTAAAAAAACCGTTTTAAAGATTAACTATAAATTGTTATTATCCGAAACTATAAAAATATACTTTATAATTTATATTTCCTTATTAAGACCAACTACAAGAAATACCCTACTTAAAAAAGATTTCGAAATTAAAATGGACGATAATAAATACGAAATCGAAAAAAAGTTAAATTATGAAATGACTAAATATAAGGTCCAGTATTTAATTAAATAAATAAAGTACTTACCTAAAGATAACATATAAGAATCACTTAAGTACCTAATGAATACGATAAACCTGGTTAAGGATTTTTACTAACAAAATCCTAACCGACCGTTTCCAGAACGGCTAAGGTTGCGGGCGATAACGGCCCCCTGCCTAAATCTAGGCCTACGGCGTTCCAGTCGAAAAAAACGCCTTCATTATGACGTTCAATTTAGAAGCTAACTAAACTTACTTTATTTTTTCGCGACGTTATTCTTTCTTTAACCTGTCCAGTTGTTTTAATTAATTAAATTTCAAATTTTCCTTCCATAGCTTTAAGGTCCTTTTTTTAAAAAAAAAGTTTCAGTTAAAAATATAACCGCCTTAATTCTTTTTTAGTAAACTTTATCGAGTGTATATTTTATTTACGACGTTCCTATTTCATAACCTTTTAATGCGTTAAAAATTCGGTTTTTAAATTACTTTATTCTTCTTATAAACCTTTTTACGTTTCGTTTATTTTCTTTAAGAAGTTTATGGTTAAAAAGTTATAAAATAAACGTTAGTAACGAATATAATAATTACAGTTTAAATATTACGAAAAATAGAAATCTTCGAATTCGGTAAAACGGGTATAGTTTGAGTATAGGAAGTACTTAATCCTAAAAGGGTTTAATTATTATAGCCTGAATAATGTAAAAATTATATTAATTTATACGCGCCTTTTTGTCAGGTTTTTTTAATTCGACCTATGATGATAAAGTTAGCTAAAATATTATAAAAACCCTTTTTAATAAAATAAAAAGGCCATTTACGCTTTTATATTTGGAACAAAACTTCTTAAAAAGTGGAAATAATGTTACGGTATAGGAAGAGGGGTTCTTATTTCGAAAGACCTACGCTTTAAAACCTGGTATGGGCTTTTCGCAACTAATTTTCGGTTAAGGAAAACTTAGTTTTTCCCGGGCCAAGACTATAGTAATTTAATAGATCCGGGTAATCTGGGACCAGATTACATAAATTATATAAATTTACGAGATATTTATTAAATCCAGGATAGATATATATCGAACGGTCTTTTATATAAATAACACCTCTTTAGTTTGCGTTCTTTATTTATTAATCTAAGTTTTTAATTAAAAGTATTATGTTTCGATTAAGGAAAAAATCTGTAAATCTTTTTAACGAATACCCTATTTATTATGCTATTATTACTTGCAAATTAAGACCCCTCTTTCGGATATTGCTTATACCTCCAGGTGGATGTATAACAGGTTCGTTACAAATATTAAATTAATTATATATGAATTAAGAAATCTTAGTATAAATAAAAACTTTTAAGTTTATTATTAGTATTAAAAGCTTATATTATAAATAGGATTTCGTATTATAAAAAGATGTGGTAATTATATAAATATTAAATTTTAATAATATTATTAATATTACCTTTAGTACTGGGGTTTAATAAAATAAGGTTTGTGTGATAATACTTTATGCCGGCCTTAAAAGTTATTAATGTATAAAGTTAATTATCGATCTTAACTTAATTACGGTTTTCGTAATATAGAAAAATAAATATATAAACTAAATATTATATAAACCATACGAAACAGAATGTATAAATTTATAAACAGAATCAATTAACGACGAATATGTAATATATAGCCGTTATATAGATATTATAATTTAGAAAGTTATACGGGCGATAATTGTATAAGTTAGGTATAAAACCATAATAAAAAATCTTTTTATACGGTTTTTAAATATTTAATGTTATTATACGGTCTGAATAAATTTTTTTCAAGGATTTAAATGCGGATATTACGTCTAGGACGAAAATACTTTTAGGTTCGCATAATATAAAAAAGATTATAAATATTCAAGTTAAAATAATATGTATAAAAAAGCTAAAATTAAATACAAAATTAAAGAATAAGTAAATATTTGATTATAAAATAACTTTACCCTAAGATATATAAATTAATAGGATATCCGATTACATATAAATAATACGATCTTAGAAATAGGTCTGTTGATTTTAATATAGAAAATTTAGATAATACTTACAGTAAAAAGATAAATTAAAATAACGTATTTAATTAAAGTTATAATATTTTAATTTATATTAAGACTAAAAGTATACCATAATTTACTTTATATTACGAGAAAATATAAAAATAATAACAAAGTAAATATTATATTATTATTTCAGTCTCGGCCCATAAATCCTTATCTTATTTATATAGCTATATGCAAGTTAACGGATCGTTCCGATTATAATCTTTCCTTACATTAAATATAATTTATATTATAAAATTATATCTTCTTCCAGCATGTGAAAAGTGATAATCGTCTGAAATTTAATTGCTTTAAACGAATTCCTTATTAAATCTTTTAATGAATTATATTAAAACTCTTTATAGATTATATTTTATTCACCTTTAAAATTAATTAAGTTTATTTTTATTAATATTCAGTACGGTATTATTATAATCCATAAATTAAACTTTTATAAGTTTAAAGCCCCTAATTACAATATTTTAAGATTTTTAATTAGTTTTTGAAATACGAAATAAAAAACAAACCCGTTTAAAATGTCGTTTTAAAGATTTTATATAACGTAACGTTTATTCTGTAAAGAAATATAACGGGTATAAAATTTACGTTATAAAATTCTATACTTAATTAAAAGTAAATTTCGGAAAAGAATTAGGTTAATATTATAGATATTATATTTCGACCGGCAAAGATTGTGACTACGTTTTTAGTTTTAATATCTATATTTGTAATTTAATAATTTCTTTTTTCGTACAGTTTATAAAAATATATTTAAATCAGACTTTATAAGACTGAGGTATAGAATATATCTTAACTGGAGAAACCATTAATCTGTTACCGTATTCGAAGATACTGGATGTGGTATTTATGTATGGATTATATATGTAATATTTTTCTGTATATTTGGCTCAGGCTGGAAAATAAGTCTTGAACCTAGATCAACCTTTTATAAAAAAAATTTTTACGTTAACTTCAAACAATAAATATTAGACTTACCATTATTTACGTAACATTTAATCCTAATAAAATAGTATTTTACCGTAGTTATTTTAACTAGCTTTATAAAGGATTTAATCAGATCACTATTAGTTATTTAATAAAATTAATATTACCATATTATTATAAGATAAGGGATAGCTGTGAGCTGAGTGAGGTAATCGCCAACTAGTCGCAGACTGAATTCCAAGAATTGAGTATATTAGGTTACTTCCATCTGGCGTTCCTTAATGTTGCCAAATAACTATTTGTATTAGCAGGTGGGTCGGTGGCTGGTTGGTTACTAGGCGTAAACCTATCGGGCTATATTTTTATAATTACTTGCTTTTTATAAATCTATTAATTTTAATAATATTATTATTTATATTTAACGTGAGGTACGTATGGGTTACGTTTATTTTCCGATTATATTTCGACGTAATAACGTTATATTATAAGGTTATTATAATTATTAAAATATATTTATTTAATATTTACGTAATTATAATTTTAATTTATTTTTTAATTTTATTATATTTTCCTTTTCCTAATATGCTTTTCTTTCCGTTTTTCTTTTGCGTTTATATTCCGCTAACCATTTTTTTTACCTTTTTTCGTAATTTTTTTTTCGTTCGCATTATATATAATTTCCGTTTCGTTTCCGTTTAATATAACGTTTATTTATAAAATATTTTATAAAAGTTAATATTTTAATACCGATAATAAATAAAATTACCTTTAACGATAAATTTTTAATAATAACGGTAATCCGGATTCCGTTTATACGATAAACGGTAATAAGCCGTATTATATTTATTTAATTTACTATTATTTTAATTATTACGTTATTTATATTTAAATTTTAAATATTTTAAATTACGTTATAATTAATTATTATTATTAAACCTTTTATACGGTAAATATTATATCTTATATTATAATAACGTTTATTAATTTCCATTTAAATACCGGTTATTTTCCGGAAAGTTATTTAATTAATTTTTTAATTTATAATAAAAATTAAAATTTAACTTAATAAGTTAAAAATAATCGTATCCAAAATACCGAAATTAATTATTCCGGTATTATTACGTTCGGTTACCGTTTTAACGTTTTACGTAAAATAAAGCTGGCCTTTAAGATTATTATTATTAAAAATATCGTTTATTATTTATAACGGAAATCGATTTTTAATCGTTCGTTATAATTACGGAAACATAATTTTAATATTACCTTGTAAATTTATAAATTTAAATTTCTTTCGTTAATATATTATTTTTATTTTTATTATTTTTCGATTAATTGTCGATTAAATATTTATTTAAGGTGCGTTTATATTTACAGAGACCTTTAAATAACGTTATATTATTATAGTTCTGGTTTACGAATATTTTCCGTTCGTTTTTTAACGTTTTAACGAAACCTTAAATATATTCGATAATTAAAATTTTATAAAAATATTATTTAACGAAATTATTTTTAAATTTCGATATTTTAAACGTTTTAAAAATAATAATTTATTTCCGACCATTAAAAAATTATATTCCAATTATTTAAATCCGGCTTTCCGTAAGTAATAACATATTTCCGAATTCTTTCCAAATTTTATTTTTTATAAAAATAATAAACGTATCCGTACATTTTTTTCGTATATTTTTCGATCGTTTTTTAATAATTTTACGTGAATATTTATAATATGCTTAATAAAAAAATTTAATTAACGTAAAGTTTTATAAATAAACATAAAATTTAAGTTTTTAAAATATATATTCGATTTTTTTTATATTATTTCTTAAATTCTGTTCGTTTTTTAATTTATTTACGAAAAATTTAAAATCCGGTTTTTTATATTTTAATTTTTACATAAATTTTGGTTTAATATATATATTTAATAATATTAAATCGGTTCGTTTTTAACCGGTATACGATAAATAATTATTTGCCGAAAAGTTAAAAATAATTATATAATTAACTTTTAAATTTAATACTTTAATATTACTTAAAACTATTTTTTACCTTTTTATAATTATTTTGTAATTATTTTCCGGTCGGTTTATTAAAATTTTATATATTTTAAGTTATCTTATTTCTTATATACGCCTTTAAATTTTTTTCGTAACCTTATTATATTTTCGGTATATATTCGAAAAACCTTTAAACCTTTTACGTATTATATTTAACGGGCCAGTTTTTTTATTTAATAAAATACTTACGTTATTACCGATTATCCCGATAAAAAAGAATATATTTCATTATTATTTTTTATTCGTTTATTAAATTTGGTAATATTATTTAACCGTTATCCGGATTCCGGTTATATTACAGATTTAATAAAGATATTAAAAATATATTATATATCCGTTAATATTTAATAAATAAAATTACGTTATACGTTTAAGAACTTATTTATTCCTTAATTATTATACGGATATAAATAAACATAAATTTCTTTTTAAATTTAAAATTCTTTATCGAGAATTTTATTTATAAACCTGGTTAAAACTTTATAAATATATAATATTAATCGCAATACTTTTTTTAAATTGTTATTATTTCTTTTAATATTCGTACATTTTTAACGGACGGCCGTAATTTTTTCGAACCGATTTTTTTTTTTGATATTTATCTTTTAAACCGTTACGGAAGGTATTTTATTATTTTCGGATAACACCCATATAAGGCTTTAAACGGAAACCGTCCGGTAAATACGTTCCGAACGTTATTATCCGCAAATTTTATATTCCGTAATAATTTTATTTAATTATTTTAATATTCGTTTACGTAATTACGAAAATAATATTTTAATACTTAATAAATATGTTCCGTTTATTTATCGGTTTACGGATAATATACGGTTAATATTTACCGTTTTACTTTTAATTTTTATAAAGTTTTATTTAAAATTAACTTATTAATAATTTATCTTTATTATTAACGATTCCGGCCCGCGTTCCGGACTTATATTTTATTTTATCGTAAAATAATCGCATTAATTCGGTTACGATTAACGTTTTAACTTAAAAGAAATATTTTATTTTTGGAAAACGATTTATAATTATTAAAATTACGATATATTTTAATCAGTTTATGCTTAGGTTTTTAAAAAGATTATTTAAATAATAATAATAATAATAATTATGCGTATAACTTATAACGTAATTTTATTATTCCTTAATAATTCTGATATTATTTATTATATTTTCGGCTATTATTTATTATATTTTTCCAATAAAATATTTTAATTATTAATTTTAATATACGGATATATCTTATATATCCCGTTTTCGGATTATTATAATACTAATTAATTTTTATTTCCGTAAAACGTTTTACGACGGTATTATAAATTTATTCTGATAATATAAAATTTTATTTAAATTTAAAAAATATCCTTCTTTTATTTAAATTTAACGTCCGGTTATCCGTATTAGTTTTATAATATCCAAATTATTAATTTATAACCTTTAAATTTAATCGTAAAATTATCGAAAATGTTTTAATTATAATACCGTTTCGTTTTTAATTAATTCTTTTGCTAAAAAAAACGTAAAATATATTAATTATAAATAATAACCTTAATACCAGTTATATTTTTTCTAAACCTTTCGGAATTTAACCGTAATATAATCGTAACTTATAATTATTATTTAATTATTAATCGCATTAACGTTACGATTTTTATTTATATTATTATACGTAATTAATAGGTTCGATAAATATATAATCCCATACTTTTCCCCTTTTTGCGAAAACTTTTTACGATTATATAACGAATGTTTTCCGTTTTCTTTATACGGCTAATAACCATTTAAATTTTAATTACCCGGATTTATATAAAAATTTTACGGTAAGTAAGTTTTAAGCCGTTTTTAAAAAAAACTTCGCTTTTTATAATTTTCCGAATTACGTTATATATTTATAACCGTTTTTTTTAAGTTTTTCGATATTCCGTTTATAAATTTTAAATTTTTAAATAACGGAAAAATTATATTTTTATCTTCGATCTTTCCAGATATATAATTTCAGCGTTTAAATAACCTATCCGCCGGGTTAACGGCATCCGGTCAGTATTAAATCTTAAAGTTAAATTATATAAAACGGTAAATTTATCGGGCCAGCCGTCCTTTAAGGCTATGCGTTCATATCTTTATAATCTCCTTTAACGTTATATGGTAGATAAGTACTTAAAAGGCCTTTTTTATACCTTCGAAATATTAACGCTAATATTTTAAGTTTTTTATAATTCTTAGTAACTTTTATTACTTTATAATTTATCACTTTTCGCGTAGGTTCAGTTTCCGCAATTAATATATTACTCGATATTAATATTTTCCGTATTTTTATAAAAATATCCCAAATATGGCTTTTATTAAAGCGTTTATTTCGATTATAGTATTTTTAATGTTATTTTAGTATCGGAATATAGGCGCCGATTAAAATACGTCCTTTAAAGTTCGGACTACCTTTTTGAACGTTTTTAAGCTAATAAAACTTTATTTTTTTGCCCTTAACTTACGTTCTTTTTAATAATTTCGTAATAGGTTTTATAATGCGCAAATAATAAATAATAAACTTTCGATAAAAGGTCGTTAAATTTAAGAAAATTTAAATATTTTAAATTAATTTTAATTTTGGTTATATTTTAATAAAATTAATCCGTCGGCGGACCATCTTTAAGCCGTTAATATTAATTACGAATTTTAAAAACTTTATCGTTTTTAAAAAGATTTATATTTAAATATTTTCGCAAATAATTAATATTATAATAACCGTTCGTAAACTAGATAAAAATATTCCGTATTTTTTTTTATCCGAATAAATAACGATATCGTTTAAGTATATTATACATATATAATTTATTAGCTTAATTAATATATTAATCAAATTAAACGGTATAACCGTATATTTAAATTTACCGTAACGTATTTAAAAGGCGGTTTTTTATTTATCGCCTTTCCCGATCCGGATATAATAATAAGTATTTTTAAAGTCGATTTTCGAAAATACCTTAATAAACCTTTAAGATTAGGAATAAAAAATACCGGTTTTTTATTATAACTTTATTTATGTTTTTATAATTGCCGTATAATTAAAGGTTACCGTTTTCTTTTAATAACAAATAATACGGATATTTTTATATTTGTTTTCGAATAACGAATTTTCCTTATCTTTAGGTTTTTCTGGATATAATTCTTTAACGTTTTCCGTTACGTTTCCGATATAAAATAAATAGGTTTAAATAAGGGCTTTTTTTCCGGAATTAAATTTATTAAATACATTATTCCTAATAATTAAGGAATTCTTTTGGCAGTTTTTTCGCAATATATTTACCAAAAGTTCTTTGAGCAGGTTAAAAATTCCATTATTTATTAATATAATTACTTACTGAATTAAAAATATCCAATTTATCGGTTAATTTTATCAAGTTAACGATATAAACCTGTTTTCTAAAAAGCGTTAAATTTGTAATTTTTTACTTATTAACCTTTTATAATAGCCCGTATAATTATATGTATATAACCGTTTTTAATATTATGCTTAATTTACTTATTTTGAAGCAAAATAATAAAAGATTAAACGCCTTCCGGTAATACCCTATTATAAAATAAACTTGCTTAAATTTTCGTTTAATTTAGTTATTATCCGTTATATTAATAAGGATTTTAAAAACCCCGTACTTTTTAATATATACGCCGTTAACGCCGATAAGGTCCGGAATATTTACGGTAATTAATCGGAAATTAAACTTTTTTATTAATTTTTTACTTATTATATTAACTTATATCCCGGTATCCATATTTACCTATATTATTATATCCCCGGCGCCTTTTTTAATAAATATTTTTTTGTTAAAAAGTAACTTTATTCCGACCGTTTTATAATTTTTTACCGTAATAAATTAAACGTATATATTTATTTCGGCCTTTTTTTTAAGACCGTATTTAAAAAAGAATCCGATTTATCGTTATATACCGTAACGTTTTATACGGCTTTCGGAAATTATTTTTTATACGGTCGAATTAATAAAGATTTCGTATCTTTTTTAGTTGTATAATTAACGGCTTTATAACCTAATTTCCCATAATTATAATATTTTAAAAAACCCTTATAAAAATCGGAAATATTGAATCGTACAGATTTATTTCGGTCGGAATTAAATCGGCAATTATACAAAATCCGAACGTAAAAATAATTTCGTTTTCCGTTATTTTTTCGTAATACTTTTAATCGGTTCTTATTTCCAAAAATCTTTTTTTTTAAAAACGTTAAAATAAAATCGTTTATTTTTATTAATACTTTTAACAAAAAAATTTAATTTTTATTCGCCTTTTTTTAAACGTCTTAATAACGTTCCGCTTTATTTACCATATTATTAATTCGGTTTAACTTAATATTTTTACGTAATAAAGTATTTCGTAACCTTAATAGCAGCTTATAAAAATAATTAAATACGAAACGTTTATTATTCCGATTATTTTCCGGATTTAAAACGTTTACGGATTCCGTTTTATAAATTAAAAAGATTTTATTTAATATAAAGATTTACCGGTAATTAATTAACTTATTATCTTAAATTTATAAATTATTTCCGATATGTTAAATTAAAAAATATAAAGTTGGAATAATTTTATTTGTAAAGATTTATAAATCTTCCATTTTTAATTTTTTTTATAATTAAAATAATTAAATATAATACGGTACGATTATTAAACCTTCGTAATAAAAGCATTTATATAATTTATAACCCATTAAATATAAAAAATTATATTACGTTTTAACTGCTTAATATATATTTCGATTACTGTTTTTATCCAGTTTTTGTTTTTAATTAACGTATATTCGGTAAACTTCGGGTAATTATAATACGGTATTCGTTTATTACCTTTAGGCTTTTATATCGTCGTAACGAAAAATTTATAAATCTTAATTTTTTAAATTTATATAATCGTTTATTATTCGGCTATTTTTCGAAAAAATTCCGTATGTTACTTATTTTATTAACAAATAATTTCCGAAATCTATTCGTTATTAAAAAATTTAAATCTTCCTTATTTTAAGCCTTAAAACGTTATTATTATATTACGGCCGTTATCCGACTGTTCGATTAACGGTTATCGGAATACGTTCCGGTTACGTACGTTAAATAATTCGTATTTTCGAAAAACGTAATCTCTCCCTTATTAAGGCTTTATAACAAATTCTTTTATATGCACTTATATCGTAACCGATCGTTTATCGATTAGGTTTAGATTTATATATTTTCTTATAAACGAATTAAGTTTATTTTATAATTTACGTATCCTGCTTTTAATAACTTTCGCGTTACTTTTTATAATAAAGATAAAAAATTTATAAGATAAGGAATAATTATAAGTTAAATAAGATAATTATTAATTAATTATAAAACAAATTGCAAAAAGTAAATATATTAAGTTACTTCTATCTAACGTTTCTTAATATCGCCAGATAACCATTTATACTAACAGGTAGGTCGGTGGCTGTTTGGCTACTAGCCGCAAACCTATCGGGCTGTATTCTTATAATTATATACTATATAAAAAATAAAAATAAATTTAAACTTTATAAAAGAATCTGTAATAACTTTAGACGTTTTTATTAATAATAATAGTACATTTATTATAAAATAATTAATAACAAATTTTAAAAAAGTTATAATATTACTTAATTAAACATATATTAATTACTATCTTTTAAAAATACTTCTGTTTATAATATTTCTTTATAAAAACCAAGATAAGGGTTATAATTCAGCTATTTTTAAAATAATAACTTTTTGAATATATAATATTTAAAATAATACAATTGTATTCTAATTTGTATTCCCTTTTATTTGTTATTAAATTTGAAATAAGCGACGTTTTAATAAATTTTATTAGCTCTTTTATCAAGTAATAACGCAATTATAAAACTTTAATTTCATTATATACTTTAATATTTAAAACAATCGTTTTAAAAGTTTTTAGTTAACTTGGTATTAATTCTAATAATATTAAAAGTAAAAATGTTATTTTAATATTTAATATTATATTAGTTTTCGCCTAATACCTTAAATAAATATAAAATATAAGTATATTAATCATGTTTTTTATACTTTATACTTTATTTTACCTATTTTAATCTTATATCATATCATATATTAAATATATCGTTAATGTTATATGTTATATTTTATAAGTAATTTATACGTATTTTTTTATAGATCAAATCTTCATGCAGTTGTCCTTTTTATTCTAAGTATTTTTATGAATTTGTTATTGATTTTTATATATCGCGTGTTTTGGTGGAAATTGCTATTCATTGCTCGGGTAATTCATTAGGTGGGGTCCGAGGTTAAGTGACTTTGAAGAAATGGAAAACGAGCCAGCGGGGCCTGAGCTAGCTGAGGTAACGGGTGACCAGGCAGTAGCACAGTTACTAGAGAAGCTCGGTTTAAAAGGATCATTTATTACTATAACACACTTGAGTTCCATCAAATCATCCGTCTTTCTATGGGATGCATCCCAGTGGGTAGGTATCATGGAGCGCTCTAGCAGCTTAAGGGACCAGTGCCGGAGCCAGTAAGAGCCAGAACGGTAGACCGCTTCTTGAACCTCGATACTGGTTACTTCGATGACGCTTCTGGCATTTTCCTCAACAGACGACTTGACTTTTTCGATGATTCTATTTTAGATCAAGCATGCAAAATTCAGGCCCTATGTTGCGTGTGCCTTTGAGCCATCTCTCCATAATCATCACGAACTTCTACGCTCCGATTTCAATTTCCTTTCGCGAATCCATCTCGGCATACGCCTTGGCCACACCCGGAATCTTTGCAAATCTGTCGCTCCACGCCTTCAGCGCCGGGAAGTTGTTCTTGTCCAAGCCCATGCGAGCCATGGTCGGATCGTCAGCAAACGGGTAGATGGACACATCGGCGATGGTCGGCCGATCTTTGAGACCGATCCACTGCCGTCCCGGCTGAGACAGATGCTTGTCGAGAATGCCGTACTGGACCTTAAGATCGTTGAGCATCCTGCCATTTTTAATTTCATTAGCGCTTCCCCCACATTGTCAGGAATATCTCCAGAACTCACTTCTCTTGAGCCTTCGGGTTCTGGTCTTCCGGCTTTCGGATCGCATACCACACCCAGTACTTCGCGGTTGGCCTGCAACAGGTCAGCTTCCCCCCGACCCATAATGAGGGCCTTTTTCAAGACAGTGTCATACCCGAGGGACGCGGTCTCAAACGTGAGCCAATTGCCGACCTCCAGCTGCTCCTCCTGAGTTTTGCCGTTCCACGTCATCTCGGCGTCGTACTTGTTGGCCAAGTACTGGAGGATCTGGGAGCTGTCCCATGACGTGACTCGCTTGTCCTTCTCGGCATCAATCAAGGCAGGAACGTATCTCTGCGGGTGAATCTTCGTATACCAGTCCGTCCTGGTCGCCGGTCCGTCCAGGCACGCGGAGTCGTAGTCGATTCCCAGGCACTCGAGCAAAATAATGGGCTTAATCCAGTTCTGGTAGCGGCCCTGCACGACGAATACCAAGGGCTTGTCCGGAACATCCGTGTCCAGGGACTTGGCGGAAAACTTGTTGATGGGCATTTTCACGGGACGTGGATATGATGATCGACCTTTGTCGCAAGCGCAATAGGCAGAATACAGTAAAAGATGCTGGTGATGGTTGAGGCCACTCTCCTCCTTTTTGGCGGTTGCGAAGAACGTGCATATGAATTCTCAGGCCGATATTCCGATCTCCAGAGTTAAAGGCAGGGTCTCATTTGTCGGTGACCGACACCCCCTATGATGGAATTGGATCGACCGTGCATTAGCTCGATATGCTAATCAAGGTACGAAAGCCGTCCGTACGGCAATGCCGCAAGGAGAAACTACAACCGCTCCCCCTTTTTTCTGTCGAGCCCTCCAGTCTGCACCTGGGAAGCAGTATCATGTTGATTTGCGAATACGACTCATCTTCACCCTCGTAGTTTTGTATATGCCTGTCTGACGCCTCAGAGTCCCAGGATTAATGCCTTGTCGTCCGGGGATCTGCACCGCCAATTGCATGAATGCCGAAAGTTGGGGTATGCTTTTGTGGCCTTCTAACCACCGCAAGGTGGCAAATGCGCGGAAGTGTCCCGACCTGGGCTTCCGCTCACCTGCGCAACCGGACAGCTTCCGGGTTACGCGGAAAAGTGAAGGGCCAAATAAGGTCGTGAACAGGCCTTGACGTCGCAGGAGGTCACAAGACCTTCGAAAATTACATCCCAAATTGGTACCAAAATGTCGAACTTCTTTTATTCACCCCTTGATATCTATCTTCACTGAAACAACACCCTCCTGACGCCCCGGCTGTGGAGTATACATGTCGTCAGGAACGTTCTACTGAAAGTCCATGAAACTGAAGGAGACCAATCAATTTCGCCAGTCTATCGAGACAGTGACAGATAACCTCATCGTACTGCTCCTCGGCCACTTCCAGCAGCTCGTCCATCACGAGCTTCCACTCCTGTATCTTCTCGTTGAGGTCCAGGCAGGCATCCACCAGCACCACTTCGACGAGCAGTCGAGCCTCGGACCCGTCTATAGGAAGTTTGCCAAGCTTCATGTCACGAGACAGGGACTGGCAGCCGGGAGCGCCCTGCATTGTTGGCAATGGGCGACTCGTTTCGCAGTCGTGTGAGAGAGTAGGCGTCCACAGGACGTCAAGGTCCTTTGTAGATCGTGACCTCGTTGCGATCGTCAGACTAGCGGCGGCGCTTAGAAAGGCAGCTTCATAGAACGAGACTAATCGGGACGTGATCTGTGACAGCATGTTGGTCATCCGTTTCCTGGTAATGCATCGCTCGCAGTGGATGATCGTTGTGAGGTCACCCGTCAGCTCAGCCCCGATTTGGAGTATATTGTCGATGGGCAGCGTGTCCTGGTTTAGACGGCCTGCGATACGCTGTAAGGCGTTGATTGGACAATTGCAGTTGCTTCGTTGCATGTTGGCTGTACAAGCTTTCTTACGCGCTCGCAGGAGTCAGTCGCATGGTACGTACGATTCTACGGAATCATAACGCTGGGTAGTACGTGCATTTAACCTCAACAATATGCCATATCGTGTTGAAAGACCGGTAGGCAAGACGAAAAGCGGGTCTAGAATCCAGGTGGTCGAAGAGGATGAGGGCAAGTTTCTGTAGGGCCTAGAAGGCTCGGCGCTCTAAAGAATCCAATTGGCCTTTAACTGTTACTGAGAACCACATAACTACTCAGGTGCCCAATCAGGTAACTTATAAGACTTTCAACATGCCTTCCCGTGACGGATCGACACTGTGAACGATGGACTGCAACCGCAGCTGAGTGACTGTTTCATTTAGTATGATCTCGGCCTGCGGAACATGACCGAGACGGGCGTGACGGCCAAGCATGCCTCCGAAGGGAGTTGTCACGATGTCTCGGTAGCCGGGGCAAGTGATTGACAAATAAGTTGCCAACTCTATGGCAGCTGGTGCCAGCGCATCGTCTCGTCACAGGCTATTCGCCCGCTAACATGTGTGAATACAGTACATGTATGCCGGCTTTAATCACAGAGACCGAATGGCTATGGATCAGATATAGGGGACATCAGCTGTGCTATTATATTCGCTAATTACGTGTGCTTTAGCACGCGTGCAGCTTTTAGGGTAATTTAGCGACGGAATATATATACGCCGATCAGTAGGTGGCCCTTCCGTATATATGGTGCGCTTAGCGCACCTGGGCTAGCTGACTATGAGCTAGCGTTTCTAAAGGTTCGAATGATACGGAATCACCCGCAAACGTACCTTTCGGTGGTCCATGCGCTTCCCCGCGACCCCATTTCTTTCTGCAATATCGCCTTCCCAGCCACCCCCCACCCCCCCCCCACCGGTTTTACAGCTTATTTTATATAGGAAATATAAGGTTGATCTAGGTTCAAGCCTTATTTTCCAGGCTGAGCCAAAACATAAAAAATTATTATACATATAATTAATACGATAAATATTATACCTAATATCTTCGAATACGATAACTAATTAATAATTTTTACGGTTAAAAGAAATTATATACCTTAATCCCATAAAACCTTATTCTAAAGCAAAACCTTACTTCAAAGCAGAACCTTACTTTGAAGCAGAACCTTATCCTAAAGCAGAACCTTACTCTAAAGCAGAACCTTACTTTGAAGCAGAACCTCACTTTAAAGCAGAACCTCACTCTAAAGCAGAACCTTACACTAAAGCAGAATACCTAGTTGCCGATTGGGTTTGTATGGGAAATAAGGTAATTTTTATCCAATTTAGATGCCCAGGCCGTACGATACGGAACTCCGAAGTTATTTCGAAAATGCCGAAAAGCTTAATATATTTCACTGCCGCCATTACGTTTCCGAAATACGTAGTATTATAATGTTATTAAACGTTATTTAAATTATAATCATAGGTTTAAATTTTATTAAGATCGTAATATTAAAAAACTATTAAAAGCTTTACGAAATTATTTACGTTTAACCATAAAGTAAAAAAGCGTATTAATCGATAATTTAAAAAAAATTAAATATAAATATTTCGTTGTTATATTATTATTAAAAAATTGCTTAAAACTTTTTAAATTAAATATATAATATATTTTTTAAAAAGATATTAACAATAAAAATTAATTACATAACGTATATAGTAAATAGTATTTTAATATAAAATAAAATGATAAAAAATAAATAATATCAAATACTTTTCGATATTATTATTAGTAATAATAATAATAGTAAAAGCCGTATTTTTAACGTTCTTATATAATGGCGAAATCGAATTTATTTTTATTAAAAAATTACTAAGATTAATAAAAATACATTTAAACTTGAAAGTATTAAAAAAATGTTTTTATTAATTTTAAAACATTTTATAAAAAACGATCAAGTAAAAACCTTGATTTTTATATTAATATGTATTTAGTAATACGGGTAACGTTTAGATTTTCGACATAAAAACCCTTTTATTATATTACTATATATTTGGGGATTTATATATTTTTTTATATAAATAAAAGATATTATCTAACCGATTTAATCTAAAAATCTTTTACTTTATTTTCATACCGGAAGTTAAAAATTAATATATAAAAGCAATTATATTAAAAGATAATAATTATAATTACGAACTTTAACATTATAAAGTTTTCATTTAATTATTTCCGGTATATATAAAAATATAAAAGTTATAAAGCCTAAAATTCTTTTATATCTTTTATTATTCTATAATAAAATACATAATTTTATTACGGTAAATAAAAAAAGGTTTTAAAAGGTTTATTTAATTTCCCGGTTACTTGTAATGTATTAAATATTTATAAAATGATGTAGGTTTTTACCGTTTTTACCGCTTGGCTTAAGAAAATATTATTATAAATAATTAGAATCGTTAATATTTAAAGCTATAAAATATAATTAAACTTGTTTTAAAATATTTTATAACCCCTTTACGAAATAGTTTATTTTTTCGAATTAACGTTGATATATCGGTTATATAATTATCATCGGAATTCAGCTTTTTACATTTAAGTATATAGATTATAAAATTTTAATATGCTATAATTAAATTAATATAAGTTATATAAATCTTTTAAGAAAAATATATTATTAAAATAAGTTCCCGATATTAATTAAGTAATTTAAACCTTAAATCTTAAGATACGATATACGTTATTTTATAAAGTATTTTTTGAACATATTATAAACTACTTAAATATTTATATACTTTCGTAGTTTGACCGGGAAATCGGTTTTAATTTCGACCGCTTTAAAAAAGTGTTAAGGCTCTTCTGTACCATATATACAGCTATATAAAGGACTTTAAAACTTATTTAAATACAGAATTACGTCGTTAAAAAAAAACTACTTTACAGAATTAACGTTAAATTTATTTACCATAATCACTAACTTAATACTTACTAGAAGATTCTTATTAATTTTAAAGACTTGTTCCTAATTATAACCGTAATTATTTAAGCCTTAAAGAAAATTAACGAATATATATTTATTTATATAAATTACAAGACTTTTAAAGGAAGAGTTATAATTAGGAAAAAAACGTAAAGCCTTAAAAAGAAAAATAATAAATTAAAAAATATTTGTAACGAACCTGTTATACGTTCACCTGAAGGTATGAACAGTATCCGAAATAGGGGTCTTCATTTGCAAGTAATAATAGCATTATAAATAAAGTGTTCGTTAAAAAGATTCGCGGACTTTTTCTTTAATCGAAAAATAACACTTTTAATTGAAAACTTAGATTGATAACTAAAAGGAGAAATTAAATTGGTATTATTTCTATAGGACACCGTTCGTTATATATTTATTTTGCATTTAATAAATATGTTATAAATTTGTATAATTTATATAATCTGGTCCCTAGATTACCCAGATTTACCAGATTATTATAATTTTGGCGCGGGGAAAGTCAAGTTTCCCTTACCTGAAAATCAGCTGTAAAAAGCTTATACCAGGCTCCAGAGACCGGTTTTTTTAAGACAGAACCCCTGTTCTTATACTGTAACATTATTTCCCCCTTTTAAGGATTTTTTTTCCTAAAGATAAAAACAGTAGGTAGCTTTTTTATTTTATTAAAGGGGTTTTCCGTAATTTTTTTAGCTAACTTTATTATAATAGGTCCAATTAAAAAAACGGAAAAAAAACCACCCGTAAATTAACGTAATTTCTGCATTATTTAGGTTGGAATAATTAAAACAATTTAGGGTTAAAGCTTTCTTTTATTTAAATCATATTCGTTTCGGTAAATTTAAATATTTTTACTTTTTAAAGTATATAAATTGTAATTATTATATTCGTTTTTAATATTTTTTATATAACGTATTAGCCATAAATTTCTTAAAGAAAATAAACGAAACGTAAGAACGTTTGCAAAAAAAAAAAAAAAAAAAAAAAAAAAAAAAAAAAAAAAA